>JAQZBX010026416.1:0-28957 GCA_029593785.1 Cabassous unicinctus | reverse complement strand
CCCCCAAATGCCCCCCCAATACTTGTCATCAGCCACTCCCCTCTTCTGCTATAGCACTCCCTCCTCTGTCTGCCAGCTCCCAACTGGCTCCCCACAAAATGGTTCCAGTGCCTGACTCCAACACCTCTGCTCCTTACGGCCCCCTGCCAGGACAACCCTCAAGCCCACCCTTGGGCATCTTCCACAAGGCCTTCACTTCCCTTGCCCTCTGCCTCCATCACTCCAGCAGCCCTCCACCTCAGTCCCCGGTCTCCATGCGCTCCCTCCCCCGGCCCCCTGTCCCCCTCCCACCCCACAACCTCCTCCTGCTTCCCCAGGCCCCTTGTCCCATCTGCCCCCTGACCACCTCGCTCTCTTCTCTCTCCTGGGTGCCTCTTGCTCGCTCCCTTCCTCTCTCCTGCTCTCCCGGGAGCTGCCGTGCAGAAAGGTTCCGTTCCTCCCAGAAAAAGGCCCACATGGGAACAGGAATGTGCAGAGATGAAAAGGCAGCAGCTGCTGAGACAGCAGGCACGGAGGGGGCCCCCGAGGGGGGGGAATCCTGGGGACAACTGGAGCCTGAATGGGCGAGGCTGGAGAGGGCCCCTGGGAAACTGGAGATCTTGGAGGAGCCGAGGAAGGGACGGAGGGGTCCACGAGACAGCACAGATGGCACGGTGAGCCAGGACCGGTGGGAGCATGAGGATGTGGGTGGCGATGGGGGGTGGGTGGGAGGATGGAGCAGTGTGGGAGGATGGAGCAGGAAGTGGGGGCCAGGAGTAGAAGCGGTGGGGGGTGGGGGTGGAGAAGTGCACAGAGGGATGCATGGCAGTGGATTCCGGGGTGCAGGGGAGATGGGTGGTGGAGGCCTGGAGCAGTGAGGGGCAGAGCAGGACAGCAGGGTGAGGTGGGACGGTGCAGGCCCATGTCGGGCCATTACTTACACGTGGATTGAGAGCGCCCGTCCTCTGTACAGACTGAATGCACTGCCATACGGGTCACTGGCCACCGAAAGGCTATCCTCTGACCCCCAGCTTGCGCCCACCAGATTAGCTCGAGATGCCCGCACCAGCGGCTCCACCCCCAGGTGCCGTGGCCCGGCCCCGGTTGCCTGTGCTTGCCTTGGGCTGCCCGGGAGGCGGTGGGCGCCACCCCCGCTGCCCACTTCCTGCTCCAGGACCGTCTGCCCGCTGCCCCACCAGCTCACTTGCTCCTCAGAAGTGCCTGTCACGGAGGTCGGGGGGGTGTCCAGGGAAGTGCCCACCAGGGTGTCGGAGCCCCCTAGAGAAAGGAGCACCATGAGACTGAGGCACCTCCTGTGGGAAGTCCACCTGCCTGCTCTGTGATCACCCCAGACAGCTCACCCGTGGGGGTGCTGAAGGCCCCATCATCCCGAAGCTCCAGGCGCTGGGTCCCCTGCACGTCGCTGATGTCATCCTCACCTGTCTCCGAGTCTGGAGAAGAATGGGGCTGTGTGGGCAGGGCCCTCCCCCCTCTGACTCCATCTCTTCCCTGGCCTCCTCTGCAGCCCCCACGGCAGGTCCCATCTTGCCACTGGTAGGGCTTCCAGCTCCCTGTCTTCTGCCCTCTTTGGCCCCGCCCATCCTGGGCTGCTTAGGGGAACCCCTCCGGTGCCAGGGCTCTGGCTCCATCTCTTTGCCCCTGGCTACTGACCCTTGCTTCCCTGGAACCTTCAAGGCCACTGTCCCCTCTCCCAGCTACTTAGTGGATGCCAGGGTATTATCCCATCTGCCTCCTCCCTTTATCAGTGATAGCTTGAGTCATTGGGTAGCATCCAAAACAAGGTCCTAGGTTCCAAAGCTCTATATTCAAGGTTCCAGTACCCCAGGAACAAAGTGGGGGATCACCTCAGACTCGTACTCTCAGGGCACTCCACCAACTGCAAGGCCAGCCTGTCCTCCACCCCAGACAAGCCGGAGCAAATCAGGGTACGGCTGAGACAGGGTGAGGAGAGGCCAGGGCCAGGCGGGGAAAGGGGGCATGGAGGGCTAGGGCAGGAGCCAGTTTCCTACCGTAACTTTGCTTTCTGCAGGAGCGGAAAACTTCGCTTCCATAGGAGCAGCAGGAGAGAGACATGGACAGACTGTTATCAGAGCGTTTGTGGGCTAGGGCATAGTGGGCAAGCAGGACAAAGGGGGCAAGTGGGTACTCAGTGCCCAGAGATGCCCCGTGGGCACAAGGGTGGAGGAAGGTAGACATCTGAATGGGCACAGTATCTGTCATTCTCTAGTTGCTGGGCTCCCACACACCTTGGCTGGTTATTCCAGCTGCCCCAGCAATTCTGGTACCGTTGGTACTTACTGGTGCTTGCATTTATCCACAAGCTGTGCTCCCACTGGCCACCCACACACGCACACACACACACCTGCTTGTGCTCAGCCCAGCCACAGATCCCAGGCCTCTCATTAGGGGTCAGGCCCACCCCCTATTACTATATTTGCATGGTGCTTTGACCCCTTGCAAACCAAGCCCCATCTGCCTGTCACCTCTACTGCTGAATGGTCCTCAAAAATGCCCAGTTAGGCTAGCTTCCTGGGTATAGGTTCAACTTTCCCAGATTCTATCAAGTTCTGTGCCTCAGTTTCCTTATAGGTGCCATGGCAAGCAGGAGCCATGTACTGGTTGCCAAAGGAAGGCAGTGAGCTCAACCCCCCTCACCTTGGCCCCACGGAAGGGGAACAGTGAGCTGAGGTCCAGGGTGGGGTGTGCTAGCAACCCTCCCCCCCTTGCTAGGCCCTCTCTCAGCTGCAGGGCCTGGGGGGCTTTCTTGGGTGGGTGGGTAGGTGAGTGTGGGCATGTGTTTGGGCTGTCCCATGTGGTCTTCAGGGCCTGGATGCCACCTGAAGGGCCACAGATCAGGAGGAGGAACGGGCGTGGGCTAGAACAGAGACAGCCACTGTCCACGCACCATGGGTGAGTCGGCCAAAGGCCCGGCGGGAGTGGCCGGTTTTCTGAAAGAGAAAAGCCAGAGTGAGTTGTTGAGGGGGAGGCTCATCCCTGATGGCCCTATACCTCCCATCCAAATTTGCAATATCAAGCAGGAATCAGAGGGGTAGACAGAGACCCAGGGTGGCCAACTTCCCCGTGGGGGGCGTCTCCCTTCTCATTCAAGCTACCCAGGGGAGGAAGGAGGGAAAGGACAGCAAAGCTGCAGGTCAAACGCTGGGGCTCCGAGGCTGGACGGATGCCAGCAGGACTGGGGCCCCACAACACCCCAAAGATAAAAGGTAGGAGACAAGGTAGTCAGGCCGAGGTGGAGGAAGAGATGGGGGAGGGGAACTTAGGATGACTGGGACATGTAAGGAGAGGTCACGGATTCCTGCAGCGGAGAGGGCAGATACCTGGAAGAGGTGTCAAGAGGGCGGGGGAGGGGTGATCGAGGCAGAGGGCAAGGTACCCCAAAGGACTGGAGCCTCACAAATGCAGAAAGAAGGCCCGGGTATGCAGAGGACAGGGCAGGGCTTGGGGAATTTACTGAGCTCGGCGCGGATCCGTGTGCGTTGCTTTCAGGAGCTCCGGAAGATGGAAGGCTCCAGAGTGGGGGGACTGGGAAAAGCCGGGCGGGGGGCCGGGGCCGGGGTTGGACAGAGGCCAGAGAAGACGAGATGGCAAAGGAGCAAGTGGGCGATCCACACCAGAGGCTGCGGCGGGGGCCTCCCGCGGTGGTCGCGGGGATTGCGGGCGGCGGGGTCTGCCCTTCAGCGTGGGCAGGGGCCTGGGCGCTTAAGACGCAGGTCGGGGAGCCCCGGGAGCGCCCCGGCCCGCCGCCCTCCGCGGGGCTCGGGTGGGGCCGGTGCGGCGTCCAGCGCCCCCTCCCCCGGGCCCAGCCGCGGTGACCCGCCCTCTCTCCGGGGCGCCCGGCCCTCCCTGCCCCTCCCGGCGCCGCCCGCCCCCGGAGCCCTCACCTGGAAACGCTTCTTCACCCACAGCTTCTTCATGGCGGGGGAGGGGGCCGGGCCGGCGACCGGGCGAGGAGGGGACTGGCGGGGGCGGGGCGGAGTCGGAGGCGGGGCCGGGGGCGAGCTGGGGAGCCGGCGGGAGCCGGCGCCGGTGGCGGAAGGAGCCTCGGGGCCTCGGGAGCCCGGGCGGGGGTAAGGCGGTGGCAAGGCGGTGGCGGCGGCGCCCGGAGCCCGCCCCTCCCTCGCTAGCCTGCACCCCACTTTGCGACCCTTCCTCCCCTGCATACACTGGGGCGGCGATCATCTGCCTCCCAGCACGACCACCCCACACCTGCCTGTGCTGAGAGTCCTGCACCCCCACCCCTCATCTGCCTCCCAGGCCCTGGGCACATGGGGAAACTGAGGCACAGAAAAGGGTCCAGTGGGCCCTAATTGGGATCACTCGCTCACTGGCAGCCCAGCGCGGCCTCCTTGCCACCCCACCCCCTCCCGCAGGGCCGCTCTGGAAGGTCAGCAGCACCTCCACTTGCTCACTCCACAAACACGCGCACACGCACCCGGTGCCAGGCACTACCCAGCTCCCGCAGCCCCAACACGCTGCAGGGCACGGGGCTGGGGTGGGGCTGAAGGCACCTAGGTCAGACAGGCTACCAGGGTACTCACGGGTGGGGGCTCCTTGCCAACCCAGACTCACACCATGAAGCCGGCCAGGGTGCCTCAGAAAAGCCAGAGAGGGCCCTAGATTTCTCCATGGCTACTCTGTCCCTGCCCCTCAGCATCCACAGACGCACACACACACAAACACACTAACACACCTATGCTGAGGTGCTCTATTATTCACAGGTGAGCACACTCGCCACACACACGCACTTCTACCCCCAAAACAAATCATTATGTGACTGTTTCTTTAGCACTTATTAAGTGCCAGGCACTTTACAAATGATACATCATTCATCACAACTGAGCTTGAAACTTACGAGCATCCCCATACCCATTTAACTGACAAAGCAACCGAGGCTCAGAGAAGTCCCATCACTCAGCCAGGCACACAGGTTCTGCAACTCCACATGGCCTCCACATTCCAACTCCTATCCCACATGCCCAGGTGCTGCCTGGTTTCTGAGCTGTGACTACTGAGTAATTATTATTAACACTGATTGCATGCTTACTATGTACCCAGCATTGTGTTAAGCTTTGGATAGGAATAAACTCATCTAATCCTCACAAGGGAGGAGACTGAGGCATGGAAAGGTCACTTCCCAAGGCCACACAGACAGTTGAAGGAGCCAGGATTCTAACCCCAGCCCTTTAACTGGGTTATTGACCACTGTGCCCTACAGCCTCATGTGCTCATTGGCCAGTGGGTCCCTGACTTTCTCTCTTTAGCCTGGTCTAGCATAATAAACACAGGGGCAGACTGCTGCACTTTGTGCAGCCTGCGCAATGTTTTGGGTGGGGCAAACGAGCTCCCTGACAGCAGCACCTTGCTCATTCAGTTCCTACGTGAACCCTGAAGTTATTTGAGTTTGTGACCCTGTGTTTTAAAGTTTAAGGTCATGTCTTGTACATTCTGCAGGTGGCCCTGTACATTCTGCAGGTGGCTCTGTCTCTCAGACCCTCAGAGGCAAATGTGGACATACAGACACATGCCTGGGGACGTGCACCGAGTGTACACGTGGACCCTGGACGCCTACAGGTGCTTTCTCTGCCCACCCCCAAACACACCCACTCACAGATGGGGTAGCTGAGTGGGGAGAGGAGAGGGGGTAACTTGAGCCCCTGTTCCCTGGGAGAATCCGAGGGGCTGGCACATTCCGTAGCAAAAATAACCAATGGGCAGCAGGCGTGAGTGACGGGACAGCTGGGCCCAGGAGGGGCCTGCAGGATTCTGTGTTCCTACCCTAGGCCTGCGCTGCCCTGGTACATGCTGTCAGGGTGGGCCTCACCCCCACCCTGGATTTTCCCCCTTTATCCTGTGGCTGGGCATAAGTTCTGCACTGCCATCATTTCCCCTCCACCAGCTGAAACCCAAGCCATCATGCCATGTCTGATGTCTCACGCAGACCCTTCTCTGAGCCATGCACACCCACTCTCCTCTCCCTCCCCTTTGCCTCCTCTCTTTCCTGTCTCTTCTCAGGTTCTCCCATCCCGCCCTTTGCCTACTCTGCTCTGTATTTCTGACATGCTATATAATGTTACTCATTTGTTATGTTTATCACATATTGTCTGTCTCTTCTCACTAGAATGTTATCTCCAGGAGGGCAGGAATTTTGGTCTGTTTTATTTTCCACTGACGTATCCCAAGCCTCTAGGACAGGGACTGGCACACAGTAGGCACTCAGTAAATATGGTGGGTGTAGCAGAGATGGGAGTGGAGAGATGAGGGCAGTTGGGGGCGGGGCGGGGAGTATATCATCCTGGAAGAACTCCATTCAGCCTGCCTTCTTTCATTCTCTGTCCAGACTCAGACTCTTCTCCAGGAAACACCTGGGTGACCATCTCCCCATTCCACTAAGGATCTTCCTGAAATGGCCTGGTCTGGCTTCAGGAAAGGATCTCCTGCATGGGCTTTGGCTGACCTGAGGGCCGCTCTGCTCCCCTCTCTCCTCCCTCCCAGGGCTCCTTACTGCTCCTGCTCTGGCCCCTCCTCCTCCCTCCCATTGGGTCTTGGCTTTGCTGGTCACTAGCCTGAATGGATGGTGACACTATACCCATTCCCAGCTCCATACTAGTTTCCTCCCAGCTTTTCATCCAGACATTCCAAATTCCAAATTCCAATGGAAAGAGATCATAAATGCAGACTATTCATCGGTACAGGTTCTAATGTATTCCCCATCTTCCCCTTTCCTAAACTGGCCTTCTCTCCCTAGCTCTAACCTCTCTGTCCCATGCCTTCAAGTCTCCAGGAATGGGTCACTACCATCTGTTGACCTTTGACCCCTCTAATAGATACCAGAGTCTTCCAGAAACCTCCAACCAATAAACATGGTGAGCATCATCAACTCAGTCCTTCTCTTGGCTGTGCCCACTTCACCGTATCCCAACCCTTTGGTGCAGGTCTCTCAAGCCACACATGCCCCAAGCTTTGAGGGTGGCACTTGCTCTGGTCACTTGATTTGCACAGGGCTCCTCAAATGATGTCTTGGAAGAGAAGGATGCCTGCCTGTCTTGGAGACTGGACAAGAAGATGGGTTTGGGGATTTTGACAGGGGAAAGATGGTTTTGACTAACAGATCCTTGACTTAGTCTGCCCACACGTCTTTCCCCTTCTAAAAGGCAACGTGGCC
This sequence comes from Cabassous unicinctus, assembly GCA_029593785.1. Classification (NCBI taxonomy): domain Eukaryota; kingdom Metazoa; phylum Chordata; class Mammalia; order Cingulata; family Chlamyphoridae; genus Cabassous; species Cabassous unicinctus. Next base: position 21,774 of record JAQZBX010026416.1, on the reverse strand, counting down.
CCAGGCCCAGAGACCTGGCTTTCAATGCTGGCTCTGCCACCTCACTAGCCATGACACTGGGTAAATTTCTTCTCTGAGCCCCAGTTTTCTTATATGTATAATGGTCACAATAGTTCTCCGGGGCTTGGAAGTTTAAATGATTGATGAGATAGGGTAAAAGAATGGGTTTTATATATATACATGTTAAAAATTCTGCAGGTATCCTGCATTTCCACCGTTTCACTGCCTTTGTTATCTACTCTTTCCTTATTTCTATGCTACCCCCCCACACCCCTGTTTCTCATCTTCCACACTCTCTGACCTGCAATCCCTTCTTCCCCTCTGGGCCTCAACCTCCCAGAACCAGGCCAATATCCTTCCATCCTCGAGCTAACATCACAGGCCTCAGGAGTGCCAGGAACCTTAGCATCACCGTCTTGCCAAGTCAGATAGCAATCCCAGCCAGGAAGCTGCCTCCTTCCCTCTGCAGCCAGGTCCTTGCTTGGCCGCTGGCTTCCTCGAGTACCCTGAAGTCCTTCTGCTGTTGATTTCCATGAGTGAGTCTGAGATTCACCAGGCAGGGACTGGGGGTGGGGTAGGGGTTGGGGGGGTTCGACAGAAGGATGGGGAGGAAGCCAGACCCACCCATCAGACCCCAGCATTACCAAAGCAAAGCCCTTCCCCACCCAGATCCTGTGGGAGGGGTGTGAGAATTAAGCACGTGGTCCTTTGCCTTCTGTCTGTACAAACTGGACAAGACATTTCATCCCTCTGGGCCTCAGCTTCCCCGGGGTTGCCATGAGACTTAAATGATATATCAAATCATAGTAAACAATAGCACATTGCCTGCCACATCATAACAATTAATAAATGGTATCTACTCATTTTATGATAAAATGACTGCTAAGGATTATTACCAATTAATAATAATAAGGCTGCTTTGGGGATAAAGATTTCACTAATATGAAACAGTTCTCAAATGTGACTTGCTGCAGCCGAACCCCTCTTCCCACCCACAGGTGGCCCAGATTGCAGATGTCCTGCATTAACATGACTGTCAGAAGTCCCCAAATCCAGCGGCACAACACCCAGGACCCTTTTTTCACCCTAAGCCTTCAGACCTGCACTTCTGCCCAAGTAGCCTAGCCTCTAGGTATGCCCAGCCAGTCAGGTTACAGAGGGGCTGAGTAATGGGGGACTCTACCACCCCATTACTCTCCCCACTTTGGGGGGACCAGGGCAGGCCAGGATGCCCCTCACACTGGACAGCTCTCCCTCTCCCTCCCTCTCCTCCCTCCAGAGCTTCTAACCAGAAGGACTTGGTTCTTAGTTCTGGGATGGCTATAACTAGTTGCATAAGTTTGGTCTCCCTCCACTCTGGGCTACAACTTCCTTACCTGTAATAGGAAGTGTTTGGAGCAGTGGTTCTCCAAGGTCCTTTCCAACTTTAAACAAACGTTATAAGCACCACTCTCCTTCTCAGCCCTTCCATAATAGCTCTCTCCCCCACTTGTACTCTCATCAACCTGCCTATCTTCCTCTTAGCTTTACTCTCTGTTTTCAGGCCCCTTTGCTGCTGAGAGGTCCAGAGCTCAGATCCTCAAGGAGTCCATTCCTTTCTCATCTCAGAGCTCTGCCAGGGCCCTCCCCATCCCCTGACCCCACCCCCAGGCTAGGGAAGTCCCAGGTACTAGGCCATCCAGGAGAGGACAGCCTTGCCCCTCCCTGGCCCTCCCTGGCCTGGGCCTGGTCCACAGGGACCAGAAGGAACCAGGCCTTGGAGACTCTAGGAGCTTGGGCAGGGCTTGGGGAGAGAGGAGATGCTGGCAGAGGGAGGCTGAGCCCCTGCCACATCTCCTGACTTAGCGGTACCCTGGACCATTCTTTCCCCTCCAGCTGCTGAGCTCCTTCTTACCTGTGTCCCTTTTCAGCCCCCCCAAGGATTTACCCCTAAACAACACCATCTAGCTGGCATGAGAAGTTCCTCTTCTCAACAGCTACCTGGGGGATGCTTTCCTGGACGATTCAAAAATGCCCGGCACAGACTCTGTGACCCCCAAGCTCTTTGCCATCTCTCCCAATGGCAGCTTACTGCCTCTTTCTTCCCAGGGCTCAGTCTGCCCAGGGCTCTGTCTTTGGCCTAGAGAAGGACCATTTGGTTGATGTAGTTGCTGAGAATATAAAAGCCCTAAAACTGACCGAAGGAGAATTGGCCTTGGCCTGGTACCCACACCATGGGCAATGGCCCAGGCTCATGCCCCTGTCCTGCCTCAGACCACCACCCATCCCTTCTCATCCGAGCCTGGACCACTACCCCAACATGGGCAGGGGCCCGAGAGCCGGCCCTGAGCATCCCTCTTCCATGCCCTCCGAACGTCCACTCCAGTAGCCTTGGCCTATGGGCTTTCCACACCAACCCCACATACACATCTGCTTGTACATGGCTCTCGGCCCATATGCACCACACGTGCACAAGCACACACACATGCTTATATGTGGAGTTTTGTGCACCCACCTCCCTACACACCCATGGAGCCCTAACCCTGGCGCCACCTCCTCATGCTCTACACCCTGTTCATAATTGTCCACCCACTGGACTCTTCCACCCAGCCTGGGACTGACCACACCAACCTGGCCAAAGCAATGGACTATGAGGAGCTTTGGCCCATCCCCTCAACATCCCAGCCTGGACCAGGGGAGCTGTGCCCCTCCCTCAGTTATGCACACATCAGGAAGGGGTCTCCAGTTTAAATTATTGGAGCTGCAGATGATAAATGTTCTCCAGGAAGCCTCTCTCTATAGGGAAACTAGAAGAGCTTCCATCAAGGAAATTCCCAGAGAGGCCTGAGTGGCAAGCAGACTTTGCTTACTAAGTGCTGACCCTAGACCTCCAACCTTCCTGTGGGGAGCCTCTCTGTCTTGACACCCCCTTCCCTGTCCTTTCCTCTTAATCTGCACTTCTGGGTCAAAAGCCAGGGCACCTGGGAAGAAGGCAGGTGGGAGGAACCCATGCTTCCCCCACGTGGCCTGGGCAGCCCTCCTCTACCTCTGAGCACCCCACCCTGGCCAGGCCCGCCTCCCACCTCCCCATTACCTCCGACCTCCAGCACCGTGAGAACAGCCTCACAGGAGGCCTGGCCCCGCTGGTTCTGGGCCCTGCAGCTGTACACGCCAGCGTCCCGCGCCCCGCAGCTCCGCAGCCACAGGCAGCTGGCCTCGGGGGCCGGCGCGGGCAGGAGCTGCCCATCCTGGAACCAGCTGAGGCTGGGCTCGGGCGTCCCGCTCACCACCACCCGCAGCCGCACGTCCCTGCCCGCGAACACTGCCGCGTTCTTCAGGGGCCGCAGGAAGACGGGCGCCCCGGCTGGCGGGGCCCCTCCGCCGGCCCCCACCTTGGCCCTCTTCGGGGGCACCCCGGGGCTCGGGGGTGCCCTCGTGCCCGCGTCCTCGCCTCTCGTGCCCTGGGCTTTCTGCATGGCCTTTGCAAGCTGGGCTGGGGGGACGCTGGAACCTGGCGGCCACGGGGGCACCAGGGGAGATGATGCCCTGAGAGGTGAGTCCCGGGGGGCCGGCGCCCTGCCTTCCTGCTGCCCGCCCGCCTTCGGCCTGTGTTACCCAGAAGGTCACCCCGGCGGGCGGCCGCCGGTTGCGCCTCGGGGGCTATTTTTAGGCCCCCCGGCTCGGGTTGCGAGGGAGCTGTGGAGGGAGGGGGCAGCAGAGGAGGGCACTTGGCCTCCACTCTGCTCCTTCCCTTCCCTCCAGGAGCCCCCATCGCCTGCCTTAGGCTTACACGGGTCCCTAGGGACTTGTTCCAGGACCCTTCCCCGCGGTGTGCCTGCTTCCCAGCCGACCCTCCTGGGGAGTCCGGTTACCTCTGGGCCCAATCCCATTTCCCTTCCCCCTCCTCTCAGGCCCCTGATCCTCAGCCTTGCTGAGCGGTGGGGAGAGGAAGAGGAAATGGTGAACACGGGTGAGGTGCCAGGTGTCCAGAGGCAAGGGGGGTGGGCAGGTGGAGGCAGGCCTAAGTGGAGCTGAGTAGAGCGCTGGGAAGAGGGACCAGTTGCCTCCCCCTGCACGTCCATGACAGCGGGTAAACAGTAAGACCAGGAGCCGGGATCGGGGTGGATTCCGGCTCTCAGCTGAACCAGCCCTTACTTGCTGGTGACCCCTTAGCCTCTCTTAACCTCCTTGTCCTCATCTGTAAAAATGGGTAGGAAGGCCATTCCAAGAAGAAGGAGCAGCATGAACAAAATCAGAGCATGGTGAAAGCAGATGATAGGTCCCGGGAATCAGAGGAGTTTGGAGCGAGGGTCGTGGGGGTGGGGGAGAGCACCGGCTGAGTTTCAAGCAGAGGAATAACATAGTCAGAGATGTGCTTTGGAAGAATTCCTCTGGCAGCCACAGTATTGGGGGTGGGCTGGAGATGAGAGAGTTGGAAGCCAGTTAGAGCCCTGGTTCTCCAAGTATGGGCCTGTTAGAAGCAGGGATCCCCAGGCTCCACCCCCAGGGATGCTGGTGGGGGAAGGGGGCACATCCAGAAATTTGCACATTTAACAAGCCACCCAGGTGACTCTGATGCTTCTGAGGATTGCACTTTGAGAAACATCATTAGGACATTACTGCTTTTAAAAGTCCAGGCGAGGTCTTTGATATGGAGCTGTTCTGTATCTTGACTGCAGGATGACACACAAACCTACACGTGGAATGAAATTGCATAGAACTAAATGTACACACACACAGATGAATGCTTGTAAAACTGGTGCAAGCTGAGTAAGGTTGGCGGATCTTATCAATATCCGTTTCCTATTTGTGACATTGACCTATAGTTATATGAGATGTTCTTATTGGAGGAAACTGGGTGAAGGCTATATAGGCTCTCTCTTACTACTTATAACCACATTTATACAATTATCCCAAAATGAAAAGTTAAAAAAAAAAAAAAAAGTCCAGGTAACAGCCCCAGGCCTGACCTTGAGCCCTGAGGCTGAGAAGAGCCAAAGGAGGACCCAAAGGATGGAGAAGGGTACTCTTACTCTTGTCCCCTCACATGCCCCCACCCTCAGTCTCAGAGACTGAAGTCAAAGCAGGGGGTGTTTGTTTACATGGAGATGGTACAGAAGAAACAATTTAAATGTTGAATTATGCCCATAGGGACTCAGAGCTTTGGGAATGAATTGAATTTATTTTTAGTTTGCATACATTACATCTCACTTATGGTGAGGCACAGTTCTCTGGGTTTTGACAAATACGTAGAGTCATGTATCCACTACACCTGTACCATATGGAGCAGTTTTGTCACCCTAAATATTCACCTGTGCATTTGCTTGGAGTCAACCATGCCCCCTCCCTGGCAACCACTGATGACAGATTGGATTCTAACAGGTAAAAATGTAGAAGGCATCGCAAGCAGATGGAAGATCAAGAGGAAAAGAATAGAGACTATTTTTTAAAACCGATAGCCCAAAGCCACCAAGCACTATGCCCTAGCAATTTCCCTGGAATGGAGTAGGTACTCTGCAAATGTTGGCTGGTTGGTCGGTTGAATAAATGAATGGTGTGGTCTTGGGCAAGTTACTTAATATCTCTAAGCCTCAGTTTCCTTCATTCAGGGTTTATTCATTCTTTCAACAAACATTTTTGAGTTGCTACTCTGTGCTTGGCATACTTCTAGGCACTAGAGATATAACAGTGGACAAAACAAACAAGAATTCCTGCCGTCTACATTCTAGGGAGAGAGGCAAGCAATAAATATAAATAAATAAGGAAATTATAAAGATTGTTAGAAGGTGGTAAGTGTTATGGAGAAAAATTAAACGGTGAGGGTGATGGGAGTGTGGAGAGCGATTCCTTCTTAAATGCTGGGGTTGGAATGGGCCTTATGGGGAGCATTTGAGCCCACCATGAAGGCGGGAGGAAGCAAACCCTGCAGGCATCTGAAGAGGACCCCAGGAGGCCAGCAAGGCTGGGGAGAGTGAGATGAGGTCAGACAGACAGCAGGGTCCAGGTCACTTAGCATCTTGTAGGCCAGGGGTGTTTTTATGCTGAGTGAAATGGGAAATCATCTCGGAGAGTTTTGTACAGAGGAGTTACATGATCTGACTTACGTTGTTGTGATGGCATTAAATTATTTTATTAAATATTAAAATGCATATTCACTATTTAAAAGGGCCCTGGCACAGAGCTTGGGACATGGCCTGCTTGTCTCCTGCCTCCACGTGTCTACAATGGGGGCGTTGGTTGATGTAGGCAAGGGGTGTGGGGGCCTGGGCAGGGAGGGCACAGACGTGTGCGCATCGCTGGCGCCCTCTCCTGGAGTAGCCCACACCAGCTACGGCAGCCAGAAGCCAGCTGGTCCTGGCCAGGCCTGTTGCCCAGGGCAGCTGGCAGCAAGGTGCTCTCTGTCCCTCAGCCTGGGCCCCCAGTGCCCCGTGGCCTGGCGACAGGCTGGTTGTGTGTGCTGCCAGGCTGCCCTGCCTTGCGATCACAAGCCTATGCTGTCATGGAAAGAGATCTGGGCTCCGGAGGCCAATGAGCCTGGGGCCGGATCCTCCTGGGTCACAACATGCTGTGTGACCTTGGCAGGTCACCCCACCTCTCTGGGCCATGGGGGATTTCCTCCAAGTCATACTGATGTACCATGTGCCTGCCACATGGCAAAAGCTCAGTAAATGTTGGTTGAATCAGTGCATGGATATTAAATTTAGAGAAAAGTAAGTAAAAGTGCTTGGTAGGTATTCATTCAGCGATTAATTAAATATTTCACGGGCGCCTTCAATGTGCCAGGCACTCTTCCAGGCATACAGTAGTGAACAAAACAGAAAAACCCCTGTCCTTGGGTAGCTGACATTTTAGGTGTCAAAGGTCGTTGATGTATTTGCATATGTGTTCTGGGCAAGCATTCCGTGAGAGGACATAGAGTGGGAGGAAAGAGGGAGGAATTGGCTCAAGGCTCAGGGGGCAGAGGGATGCGGGGGCAGTAGCCAGAGTGGACAGACAGGTGGGAAAGTGCCTCCAGAGCCCTCAGTTCTTGGTTTAGGAACGCTTCTGCCCCCACAGTCCTTCCTGCTCTGCCCCCTCAGATGGGGTCTGAGGTGGTCTCCGCCTGGTCTCTTGGGGCCAGTGGGAAGCCAGGCAGCCCTGTGTGAGCCCCCTTCTCTCCCGATGTTCAGAGTCTTGAAGGAGAAGCACCTCTCCCGTAGAGCTGGGAGAACTTTTGCTATGGAAGTGATGAGGGTATGTGGGAGGGGTGCGGTGACCGTCTGGTTGTGTGTGCATGACCGCGTGAGAGCCAGATCTTCTTAGGTTTGTCTGTGTCCATCCTCTGGGGAAGCCACATCTATCTCCCCTGCCTAGCTTCCCAACTTTCTAGGACACAGACAAAGCAGGGGCTTAGACCAGAATTTCTGGTCCCAAGAAGGCTTTTCTCAGAGAATGCTTGGGGTCACCAGGTGGTCTGGGCCTTCTGTCTTCTCTGAGCACAAGTGGGTGGTCATCACAGGAGATGTGTGCTGGAGAAGAGACTTGCTGACTTTCAGAGCTGCCCCAGTGCATCCCGGACCACGGAGCCATTCAGCAGAGCGTGGAGACTGCTTGCCAAGGATGCTGGGACCAGACACGGTGAGGCTCACTGCGGGGGGAGGGGGGCGGGGGGGCTTCACATCCCCTCCTGCCTAGTGACTAGGCTGAACCTAAACTTCTTTTTTTTGGAGGGTGGGGCTTCTTCCCAAACCTTCCCTGACCTGTGTGCCTCTTTATCCTTGGTGCGGGAGAGGAGAAAGCACCACAAGTCTCCAAAAATTACTCACAGGTACACACATTACCTTTTACACACCTGGTACTTCCCTGACAGGGGGCTAGCTCAGATCCCAGGGCCCTCAACAGGCTCAAGGATAAGAGGGGATGGAAGAAGCCCTTCCCCCAGCCCACCTCTATCCCAGTGGGAACACCCTAGAAATGCTGCTTTCAGTTTCATTTCTTGTGAGGGCTGTTGAAGTTCTCTCCAGGTTGACTGGGATAGTTCTGGGACCCACAGGGTTCACCTCATTGGGGTACTGGGGGGAAAGGGTGGGGACCTGGGGTGTAGCTTCTATTCCGCACCCCCCCCCCAGGGCAAAGGTAGAGAATAGCTTGGAGAAGGGGCCATTCCAGAGGGAAGCATGTACACAGCCTAAAGAGGAAGGGGCAACCTATAAGTGAGAGCCACAGAAAAGGAGGGGGAGAGAGACAGAGACACCAGAGAGAAGTGGGGCTCTTAGAAGTTTCTAGAAAAACCAGTCTGGAATGTCAGGCCAGGGACCTTAAGACTAAAGCCCCATTAGGTTTATTTCAGCTGTAGATTGTTTGAATTTATTGTCTGTGTGATCTCTACCCTCTTCCCATTTCCTTTAGAAGTAATAATTCCTTCAATCTGGGAGAAGCAACTCCAAGGCTGAGGTATACATGTTTCCATCAAACTTTCTAAATTTTTGATCCACCTGCAATTTATTCTTTGGAAGGAGTGAGAAAAGACACCGCCTTCACCCCCGCCCCTGCCCTAAACCGCGCGTTAAATTTGTTTCCCCACAGATTTAAAATGCCTCCTTTAACATGTACTAAAATTCCATATGGATTTGGGTCTTTTTCTAAACATCCTCTTTCATCCCACCGTTTGTATATTTCCCCTTCATTAACAAATCCATTTCAGTTATCATAACCTCATAATATAGTGAAAATGTTTTCTTCCATGATTTCCTAATTTTTTTTCCCACATATCCCACATCCCCCTCCCATCTTGGACAAACTTTAGTATCATGTTTATGAATTCTCCCCAAATTTCTCATTGGTATTTTGAGACTTAATTGAAACGATAGATTAATGTAGGAAAAACTGACATATTTGGAGTGTTGACACTTCTTATCCGAGAACAAGATAGATCTTTCCATTTTTCGTTATTTTTCTTGAATTAGCCCTTGTGCCAAAAAGGTGCTCAAGGCATATTTAATGGAAAGAGGCTGACCGTTTCTCTGGGGAAGGGGCTGGGGTGGGCTACTTCAGAGCCAGGCTGGGGGAAAAGGCAGCAGGTGGCCCTGCAGATCAGAAGGTGGGGTGGCCGCACGAGCGGGTAGTCCAGGAATTGTAGCCTAACACAAAGCATTTGTGGTTCCCCAACAAAGTCCCCCTCCCCCTATGTGCTACACACACAGAAAGCTGGGAGGCTCTGGGGGTGGGAGGGTGGGAGAGGCCCTGGGGAAAGCCTGGCCGGGCAAGACGGAGCACACAGTCCATCCCGAGGGGTGGCACGACAGGGCCCTGGGGTCCACAGAGACCAGGCAGTCAAGACAGCAGGGGGCGTGCTAGGCTTGTGCTTATCTTTATTGTTCTGTCCAGAGCCCGGTAGCGGGGGAGGGGCAGGCACGGGGAGGTGGGTGCCCCTCCCACCTTCCTGAGACCGCCCTCAGCCTCTCTCCTCTCCTCTCCTCTCTCCAGCATCTCACCCACCCTCTCTCCTTCTGAATTTCCTGCTCCCACATCCGGCACCTTCTGGGGTTCCCTCTTGCAGCCCCTGCTTTCTAAGCCCACCCTGGGGCAACGGTGGGAAGAGGGAAGGGAAAGTAAGGGACCATGGGGGACAGTTTCAAGCACCCCCAGTCTCTACAGAGGGCTGGTCCCCCTGGTTACCTGCCTGGCTTCCAGAGGAAGCGGCCCTCTCTTTCTCTCTGGCCCAGGCTGGCTCGATCCTCATCCTGGGGTGTCCCAATGCCATGCTCTGATGCCCTCTACAAAGCCAGAGCTAGAGCTTGAGGCACAGAAGTGCCAGGGACAGGGTCGCCACTCTGACCTTGGCTCTGTCCCCACTGGCCCAGGAAAAGGGCCGCCCTGAGGGGGCGGGGAGGGAGGGCACCCAGGAGCCTTCCAACTTCCAGTGGGCGGCTGGGGCACCCCGGGGGTGGGCAGGGATGGGCCATGTACCCCATGGGGACCATGGCAGGGGGTCAGTGAGGAGGGGCCGGAGGCTGTGAGGGGAGGACCGTGGCTGGGTGTGGTGCCCTAGAAGGAAGCAGTGAGGGAGGACGGGAGAGGACCGTCTGTGGCGGCAGAGGGGTCTCTGGCTTTAAAGCACTTCGTGTTGCTGCTGTGTGGCCTCGCTGACAACCTGGGGAGAAGAGAAGCCCGGTCCAGCCCTGGTGCCTCCAGCCCCACACCTGCTCCCACCCCAGGGCAGCAGGACACCCCACCCCCAGCCAGGGGCTTGAACCAGGTGGACACACCCCATCTGCCCCTCACCTCCCCGTCCCGGGTCTCGATGGTCTTGATCATCACCGTCTTCTTGGTGTGGACCTCGGAACCCCTTTGCTCAGGGCTCGTTTCTGTAACAGATCCATTTGGATGCTCAGCCTGGCCAAGTCCCAGAAGGCCCAGCTATGCCCGCCCAGTCCTGGGTTGCACCAGGGGCTGTGAGTCCATCCCTGGTCACATGGGGCAGAACCCAGGAGGCTTCCCACCACCACCCCTCAAAATGGACGTGTTACTCCTGCAGCAAGACATTATTGCCCGTCATTGGCTCCACAAGATCCTGGGGCCAGTGCCACTGTTGAGATGGACTTAGGAAGCCACCGGTTTGTTCCAGGTGCCGGCTGGTTCAGGAGGGCAAGGGACCCAGCACTGACATTGCCCATGCCTTCTCCCTTCCTCTCCACCTCTGGCCTCTGGGCAGTCCCACCTGAACTTGAACCCTGGGACTCCCCTCCTCCACGACCCCAAAGCCCAGACCCAGCATATCCTGTTGGAGTTGCTTATAGAACTGACCCTTTAAAACTCAGCATCTGGATGTTTCAATTAAAAAGAGATGGGCCAGGAGCCGTCACTGACCAATCTCTTGCCTCTACACCCCAGTTTCCTCATCTGTGAAATGGTCACACTGATATCCACCCCATCAAGGCCACATAGCTATTGATTTGAAAAGCATGAAGCAGTTTTAAATGCTAGACTTAAATTTTGTGTCTGTATAAACTACTAACTGAAAAAAGAGGTTTAGAGTCTTATAGGGAGGGTCAAATTCAGGTCCTTGGCACGAAATGAGCTTGATGTTTATGCATCTCCTTAGCCAGCAAGCAGCCCATGATGGATGCTGTAACCCGATGGAGCACAGCGTGTATTTTTTCCTGATGGAAATGAACATTGAAGATATGAAAGGCTTGATCTAGGAAAGGCAAAGCTGCCAAGGACTCCGACTTGCCTTTCCTAATGTATCATTATTGCGTGTTTTTCTGCTCTCTCGGGTTGGGAAGTCACTCTATCGGCATATTCCTAATGTCAGACGTGGCAGAGTGCCCTAAGAGCTCGTTCTTTTAATTGTTTGGCTTTGCTAAGGTTTGGCTTCATTTTTCAAACATGCATCCAACATCTTGTTCCATCAAACTGGAAGTGTTCAACAAGCAGCCAGGGGGCACTGGGCAATGTGCCAAACAGACAGTGGGAGGGGGTGTCTTCTGCTCAGGGATATGATTCTAGATGCTCCTGCTGCCATACCCCGCAGGACATCCCAGTGTCCTTGGAGTTTGGGATGCAACACAGGGACTATTTCCTGAGGCCCAGTACTCCTAGAAAGTGCAGGTGACATGGCAAATAAAGTAAAATTCTCTCTGTGTCAGAAGATACCTTACCTGCCTCTACCCAAACTCCCCCACCCACAGGAGCCCCCTTTCTCTTCCCCTGACCCCACCCTGTCCCCGACCCCCCGGTCCATCCTCCTCTCCTGGCTGGCCTTGGGCAGTGTCCCCGACAGACTCCTGCCCCTTGCCACTCTGGCAGCTCACCTCGGAAGTTGAGGGCAGAAAAGGTCTGGATGGGGAGGCTGATCCTGAAAGGAGAGAGACCAAAGGGTTAGGGACCCTCCCATGTCTCCCTGTGGCCACCCATCAGGGCTCTCCCTGATCTTCCTTAAACACCACCCTCAACTGTCTCAATCCCACTGACCCCAACATCCCCACTGTCCACATTGCTCAGGGGAAGGGTGCAAGGCCAACTCCAGCTGTCCCAGGGACTGTTCCTTCTGAAAGGACCACCTGCTGCCATGGTGTCAGGACTCCCAGCCCCATTGCACCTTTCCTTCTTGCCCCTGGCATTGCAGAATGTGTTAATAGCAGCTGTGGGAAACACCTCCCAGCTAGGCTGGGAACTGCTGGCCCACCCTGCGAGGGCAAGTTCCAGGAGCTGACACCCCCACTCATGCCTAGCACTGTGAGAACGGAACACAACTTTAGCTACCTTAAAAGGTCATCATGTGTAGATGGTATTCTACGAAATCTGGAATCTCTATGTCTAAGCATGCCTGCTGCTTTTTTAACTTCAGCTACAATAAATTTTTGTGTCAGTGGGCCCCCTTTTTAAAAATAATTGATCTGCTTTAAATTGAGCTTAAACTTTATGTACAGTGAAATGCACAGATCTTGAGTATGTAATTCAGTTAGTTTTGGTCGATGTCTACATCCATGTAAACACTCCAGTCAAGGAATAGAACATTTCTATCACCCCAGAAAGTTCTCTCTATCTCCTTCCAGGAGGATGCTGTTTTCTGTGTCTGGTGGTGGGTTGCTCTGAGCATGTCATTCTGTGGCTTTTCTCATTAGTGTGTGTGTGTGTGTGTGTGTGTGTGTGTGTACGTGCCCTTGGTGGATGAGTCCCTTCACCTTCTCCCTTAGCCTATCCACGTACAAGGCTTCCTGTGGCTCTCCCTTTGCCTCCATTTGTCTCTATCTGCCCCCTCCCTTCCCCTTTCCTTCCTTATCATTTCCCTCTGCTCTCATCTCTCCCTTGACTGGCAGTAATATTTTATTACTGGTGGCTGAATATGGTTTTGTGCGGGTAGTTCTTAATTTTGAAGACAGATGAGGGAATACTTATATTTTTCTTTTTATACAAGCTCTTAATTAAATTGCTTTTTACCCAGGTGGCCCTGGTTAATTCTCTGCAATTAATGGAATGGTGGCCTCTTGTCGAAAAGTGTTTCCAGGTGTTGTTGAGGTGATCCTGAGACCCCTGGGGACAAGAACACAACCCCCCCAGACTCCCCAGGTCCCCAACCCCAGTCCAAGCCTCACGGCCCCTCACCTGCTCTCCTCGCCCTCCAGCAGCTTCCGGTAGGTGGCAATCTCCACGTCCAGGGCCATCTTGACGTTGAGCAGGTCCTGGTACTCGCGCAGGTGGCGGGCCATCTCATCCTTGAGGTGCCGGATCTCCTCCTCCAGGCGTGCAATGTTGTCCTGGTAACCGCTGGCCTCACTGGCAAAGCGGTCCTCCAGCTCCCGCATCTGCCTCATCAGGGAGTCGTTCTGCAGGAGAGGGGGAGCCCAGGGCAAGCACAGGCTGTCAGTGGGGGGAGGACACCAGGGGCCCAGTATGGAAAGAAACACAGCCTCGGGGCTGGGAGACACCACCAGATGTCGGGTAATTGTCAAAGTCTTCCTAGCCAGGGAACCCTGAGCCCAAACAAAGTCTTGTGTGGAAGTTCAGAGAATTAAACAGATGACAGAGCGGCATCTACTGCAGCCTCCCTTCCCCCACAGGGAGCCCTCTACTTCCTTAGAACCCAACTGGGAAGCCACTCATATGTTCTGACCCCTGTTGTGGATTTGAGGACACAGAGGCCCAGAGAGGGTATGGGATGGGCCAAAGGTCACAGAGTGAGGGGATGAGCTACTGTCAGGAAGGGACAGGCAGGCCAGGTGGGCAGGGACTTACAGTGCCCTTAAGGGCGTCGATCTCGCAGGTGTAGGACTGGATCTGGTGCCGGTACTCCATCATCTCCTGCTTGGCCTGGCGCAGCGCGTCATTGTTCTTGTTGGCTGCCTGGGTCAGGTCGGACACCTGAGGGCAGAGGCAGGGGCCTTGAGAGGAGGACACAGGATGCAGGGAGGGGAGGGGAGCATGGAGACTCCAGGCCCACACTCCTCCCCATAGAAGGAGCCACAGGCAGCACCTCCAAACCATGACAGAAGGAAACAAAGGTGCCAGAGCCCCTAGGCCAGGACGCCCACCTTCGACTTGTACCATTCCTCAGCTTCAGAGATGTTCTTAGCCGCGATGGTCTCGTACTGAGCCCGGATGTCCCTGAGGGCGGCGGTGAGGTCTGGCTTGGACATGTCCATCTCCACCTGGACCTGCTGTTCCTGAAGTTGGGCCTGCAGCTCCCGGATCTCCTGCAGGGTGCAGCTGGGGTCAGTCTCCTACCAGGCCCAGCACCACCCCCACTTTCCGGCTGCATCCACCGCGGCCCCAAGCCTGTGGCCGAGGGGTGGAGGGTATACCTCTTCGTGCACTTTCTTAAGGAATGCGATCTCCTCGTTGAGAGACTCAATTCTGCGCTCCAGGTCAATGCGAGCTAGAGTGGCTGCATCTACGTCCTGGGACAGGCCGAGAAAGAGGGGCAGGGTCACTGTCCACACAGGCAAGGCAGAGCGGGCCAGGGGCCAGGCAGGGAGGGACAGAAGGGAAAAGGCTGCGGGGGGTAGGGGAACTGAAGAGAGCTCACCGCTCGGAAGGCAGCCAAATTGTTCTCTGCTTCTTCTCTTAGGTGGATCTCCTCCTGCAGCCTGGCCAGGACAGATGGACAGGACATTTAGTGGGGATTAAAGCAGGCAGCAGAGGCGACTGGCTAGGGGCTGCCCCGGGAATGGCCTCAGAACAGAGGGAGGAGGCCCAGAAAGGGAGTGGCAGAGGCCCCGCCCCACCCAAGAAGGGGACAGGGAGTGGCCCAGTCTCTGCCTGGGACCACACCCTCAAAGTCTCTGTGCCCACCAGGCTGTGACCTCCCTGGGGTTAGAAACTGTGTCCATTTTATCCACCTATGTTCCCGGTTCCCAGCCCTAGCATGGCCCATGTAGGTGCTCTATAAATGTTTGTGACCTGGGAGGAGGAAGGTGATTCCGTTGGCTGGGCTCTGTACTTGCTGCCCTTTTTTGTCCTGGGAGCCTGGCTGAGCCTACCTCTCCAATCCACCCAAGTTTCTGCAGCCTGAATTCCCCCACCCACCCTCCCTTCCTCTTCCTGCTTATCCCAGCCACCTTGGGAAATGGGTGGGAAACACAGAGGCCAAGACACCAGCTCCAACTCCCTCTCACACATGAGTGAGAGCTACTGCTTGGGTTTTCCACCCCTGCCACCCCAGAGGGCAGCAGCTGCCCATCCCAGCCTGCCCCAGAGTTCCCTCAGCCTCCCCTCACCCTCTGCACAGCACTCCCTGCCTCTTCCTATCCTTCCTGCATCCACCTGCCTGCCTACCTCCCATCAACATCACATTAGCACCTCAAGGAGCTTTTTAAAGGAGCTGCCCACAGGGCACAGGGGTTCACAAGGTGTCCCCTTTCCACCCCATGATCTCCCCAAGGAAACTCCTCTTGGCAGAGGAGAAGCACAAGGAAGAGACCTGGGGTCCATCTCTCCTCGGGGGACACAAGTGGGTGACTATCTCACTGCACGGGGAGGGAGGGACCCCTGGCTCCTGGGAAAAGGTGGGTGCTGACAGCCGGGCCCCACCCTCCCAGGACTAGCCTCCTCTAGCCATGGCCATGGAAAGCGGGTTTTGGGGGTCGCCGTCCCTCACTTGGCCTTGAGCCGCTGCAGGTCGTCGAGTAGGTTGTCGCGCTCGACGTCGACGCGGGCGCGCTGGTTGGTGAGCACCTCCACCTGGCGCCGCAGCTCGCGCAGCTCCTCCTCGTAGAGCTCGGCGACGCGCGTGGGCTCGCGGCCCTTGAGACGGTTCACCTCCGCGGCGAGCGCCGCGTTCTGCTGCTCCAGGAAGCGCACCTTCTCGATGTAGTTGGCGAAGCGGTCGTTGAGCTCCTGCAGCTCCACTTTCTCGTTGGTGCGCGTTGTCAGGAACTCCTGGTTCACGGCGTCGGCCAGCGAGAAGTCCAGCATCTCGCCCGCGCCATAGGCGGAGGGCGCGCGGGCCGTCCCCAGCCGGCTGGCCCGCAGCGACCCCAGCCCGCCGGCCCCGCCAGACGTGCGCGACACCTGGTACACGCGGGACGTCATCGAGCTCGAGGAGCCCTTGGTGCCGAAGCCTGCGTGCGGGAACAGGGGCGAGCTCAGCGGAGACCCGAGCGGGAAGCCGGGGGCCCCGCCGAAGGTGCGGCGGTAGGAGGACACGCGCTGGCTGGACGAGTAGGCCTGGCTCATGGTGGCGGCGCGGGCGAGGCTGGGCGGGCGCACGGAGGAGGCGGCGGGCTGGCGGCCGGCTGGAGAGTGGAGGCGGCGAGGGTAGACAGGGCCCCCAGCCTTCAGCACTATTTGTATCCCTCCTGACATCAGCCCCCGCCGCCCCTCCCCTGACAGCTGCAGGATCCCGCTGTCCTGCCAGGAAAGGGCGGCCCGCTGGCCCGTGGGGGCGGGGAGGCCTGCGCCCCTTCGCCGGCGGGTGGGGGGCCTGGGAGGGTGTGAGGGAGAAGCTAACCCACCCAGGAGGGCAGAAGTGGGATAGGCCTGCCTGCCAACTCACTGGGACAGCATTCCTGGAACCCCCAGGAGGCCCCTTTCAGCCCTTAGTGTAGAGGCTCTGAATTTCCATTAATTTAAGGGTCCTCTTTTTACTCCAAGGAGAGACTTTGGGTCATTTCCTGAAAGGACAAGGCCTGTTCCCAAGTCACATTATTTCTAAAGACTCTCTGGAAGTTGAAGAGGTTTGGGAGAGAGCGCTCAGGCAAAGACCAGGGGTCCAGCAGCAGCCAGGCCTAGAGGGCAGGGGGTCTCTAGGTGGGCAGGGAGGGTGGGTTGGTGCCCGCAGGCAGAGAGCAATGCCTGCTCAGAGCCAGCCAGGAACCTGGGAATTGCCTGCTCACAGATGTCGGCTGGCACCTGGGTCCTAGCTCTGAGCCTCAGTTTCCCTCTGGACTGGTGCCGGCTCTGCGCAAGGCCTTCTTCACCCCACCCCACCCCCACGGGGGAGGGCGGGGGCTCGAGTTTATAAACAAGGTGATTTCTTGGAAGAGAGTCTGCTGCCCTCTCAGTTTCCCGTTGCTGTGTGCACTCTCACCTCCACACCACCAACTTCACTGGCTCCTGCCTCCTCCGGCTGACCCCCACCCCCTCTCTGGTCCATCCTCCTACCACCACCACACCACTCACGCCCACACACACAAGGGTTTTGTGTTTTGTCAGGGACCGCATGTCAACCCAGCCATCTCCCTGACAGTAACAGCTGCCAACCCAAAATACCAGAGCTGGTATTTATAGAGGAGAATGCATCCGCCTGGGAAGCAAGCGCACGGGAGAGGAGCACTGGCGGGGGGAGTCCAGGGGTACCTGAGGAGGCCAGACGTCAGCATGCTCAAGGGAAGGCTAGGGGTGACAAGCCCCAGTCTCGACCCACCCACTTAATGTCCCAGGTCCCCAGCAGGGCTGGAGCCCCACAGAGTGCCTGCCCATCTCTTCACAGACCCCAGCATTCACTGACCTCTAAGGATGTCCATACTTCGTGAACTTGGGGCATGCCTCTGCACCTCCACCAGGCACTCTACAGCCCTATCTGAGGCCTGGCTCTTGTAATGCAAACCCTGGAAAGAGAGCATTTGATTAGGAGCCTGTGACTGGTCCTGCCCCAGTTCTGCCATCACCAGCAGCAGTAATTACTGGCAGGCAAGCCCTTCACTTCTCCAAGCCTCAGTTGTCCTCATCTGTAAAATGGGGATGGTCAGCCTTGCTCTGCCTACCCCATAAGGGATAGAAGAGTTTTGGGTAACAATAGTACAAATAATAAAGTACTAATACCCTACATGTACTGAATGCCTACTGTGTGCCACTCTGCTAAAGATTTCACACTCATGATGCCCAGTTCTCCAACAAGTCTGTGAGGTAGGAGCTAGTATCATTCTCATTTGATAGCTGAGGAAGCTGGGACAGTCTGACCCCAGAGCCCGCGCTTCGCCCAGCCGGGTGGGTGTGAATGTGCCAGGTAAACTGTAAATGGCATTGTGACTGCCGATTTTTTCAAAACCTTTTTGCCTTACAGGTCTAATTTTTATCCATGAGACAAGCTTCTGAGGTGGGTGGGGAGTTCCAGATATTCTTATCCAGACTTCGAGCTCCATGCAAGCTGTTGTGTTCTGGTTATTTTTGTGCCTCATTTCCCAAACTAAATTTCAGGCTCGGGAGGGATTTTGGAGGTCAGCCCTGCCATTGTCCTTCAAAGCAGCCTGAAAGCCTTCTTCCCCACCCATTTTGGTAACAAATGCGGTGCCCCCACCCCCATGACCCCACGGGAGTGCCATGTGACTCAGATCCAGGCCAGTCTTATTCACTGTATCCCCTGAGAGCAGTGAATTGGCTCAAGGGATGAGCCTGGTCCTGGCAGGGCCAATCAGAGACCTTCCCAGGAATTATAGATGGAACTGTGGCTGCCATGTTTCCTGCCCCTGGGGAGGCCTTTCTACAGTGGGAGGAAAGAGATGCCAACAAGCAAGAGAAGCAGACCCCTGGAGAGGAGGAGAATCCCAAGGCATGAAGTCCTCAGTTCTAGGAGCGGGGTGTCTGCGGCTCTTCCATGGGTTCCTCATGCTCCCCAGTGACTTTCCTGGCTTTGGAGTGATAAACTCTCCCTTTTTTTCACTTAAGGTACTTTGTATTGAGTTTCTGTCACTTGCAGCCAGAAGAATCCTGACTAATCCAGGAGATTGTACACCTATTTCCATGATGCTACTGAGGACGGAACATTTCTGGGGCTCTTGTCCGTGAACAGTCCCCAGCCCACATAAGGAAATTGGTCTTCGGATCAGCCCGAGGCCTCAGTTGCTTGGTGAAATGAGGGAGAAAACCAGCAAATAAATGACGCCATCCATTCTCTAGTCAAAATCAACATCTACCAGACTTGGCTCTAAACCACTTGGGACTGTTTCCAAGTGTCAGTTCCACTCCTGAGGATTTGCTGCCATGGAGGGCAGCAAAACAACACCCCAGCCTTGGAAGGCAGGTGAGAGAGGAGCCCTCCAAAACACGCTCCTGGCTGGGCGGCGCCACGGGAGGAAGAGGCTGGCATCCCAAGGAAAGTGGACACACAGCAACAAAAATAATTTGTCTGAATGAGCAATGTACATCGTACAAAATTAAAGAGGCACAAGAAGGTACGAAGTGAAAAGTAAGTCTCCCTCCCACTCCTGACACCCAGCCCTCCCATCCCCCTTTTCAGAGACAACAAGTTTTTTGTTGTTGCTGCTGTTTGGGGTTTTTGTGGGTTTTTTTGGTCTCCTTTCAGAAATACTTTATGCATAAACACATACACACACATATACATATATATACACAATACCCCACACACATTTTTTAGCACTCTATACACTGTTCTGAACCAAGGTTTTTTCAATGAACATGTATCTTAGAGACTGTTCCATTTTAGTATGATGTCACTGAGTCATTCTTCTTAGTATCTTCATTTGTATTTCACTGTATGGATTTGTCATAATATATTTGTCCCATTCCTTATTGATGGACATCTTCGTTATTTCCAATCTTTTTCGCTTATAAACAATACTGCTATGAACATTCTTGTAACACACTCTTAAATATATAAATTTTGTTACTTTTTTTTTTTTTTAACAGAACAGTCATTCCTCATAGTTTAGCCAATTGATAGTGGAAATAGGAAGGTCCACCAAGACAGACCATTTCATCCAGTATTTGTCAGAAAAAGGGGGGTGGAGGCAATTTATAAATTTGTGTATGTGGCATGGTGCCTTGCACGGTGGGTGTTCACAATAAATTTTGTGGAATGAATTAAGGGAGTCAGTCTGCTCTGTGTTTGAAATCTTCCCAGATTATTCACTTTACTTACACGCCCCCACCCTCCCCTCCAGTTGGGGCTTACATCTCTACTGTGACTCCACCAAGCACTAGACCAGCATGGCTCCTTCCACTGCCTGGGACCTCGCTTCTCAAGGCAGCCCATTCCATTCCCGGAAGAGCTCATGATTGCCTATAATGCCTCCATCATAGGACAGTGGACGGCTCTGCTGTTAGACAATGTTTCTTTATCTTAGAAGCTGGAGGACGTGTCTCTGCTATGCTGCTTCTCTAACCTGGGGGCCAAAGAGAGCACACAGAACCCCCCTTTCACAGGCCTATCCTTCAAATATTAAGGGGCAGCAGTCATGTCTTTTGGAAACTTCCCTTGTTTCTCCATTCCCAGCACCTCCCCTTTCCCTGAACTATTGAACCAGCAAAATCCTAATTCCCTGTGGCCTCCAAGGCCCCACAGCAACGGTCCTGCCCACCAGGCCCACCCCAGCTCACTCGCCTCACCCCACCATGGCCATACTGTCCTCTTCTCTGATGGTGGCACTGCAAAGCGCTTTCCTGCCTCCAGACTTTTCCATTTCTGAAGGTCTTATGGACACTAGCTGATGCCTGGGCAGCTCCCTGAACTGCCCAGAGGGCTCTCTGGAAGACAAGGGCCCTGACTACCTGGGGGAGCCCCCAACATTCCATGGCCAGCAGGAGCAGATGGCTAGAGTGGGGTGCTGGCCTGGACAGCATAGGGCATTTGGGTGAAGGAAAAACAACTTGAGGGGCTATAACCGTTGGCCAATTTGATGTAATTATGAATTCCAAAATATAATTGGATCATGCTTGTAAACTGATCTGTTAATCCGGGCATGATTAGGTTATGATTAGGGTGTTGAGCCCCACACCTTGGTGGATGGGGAATCGAATATAAAAGGCAAGGCAAAGAACAGAGTTGAAGCAGTCTTTTGAGAAGCAGTTTTGATGTTGGAAAGAAGGCCCCAGGAGAAGCGAAGCAAGCCATTTACCTGATTGTTTACAGCTGACCTTGTGGAGGAAACAGGCGCTAAGCCCAGAGAGAAACGCAGCCCTGGGAAGAAAGGAACCCAAGAAGCCTGAACCCTGGGCAAATGTAGGCAGCTGTCTTGCTCCAACACATGACAATGGACTTTGGTGAGGGAAAAAACTTATGCTTTATGGCCTGGTAAGTGTGGACTTCTACCCCAAATAAATACCCTTTATAAAGACCAACCCATTTTTGGTATTTCACATTAGCACCCCTTTGGCTGACTAATACAGAATTTGGTACCGAGGAGTGGGGAAGTGCTTTTGTAATTACAAAAATGTTGGAACGGTTTTATAAATGGGTAAGGAGTATTTTTTGGAGGAATTGTGAAATGCTTGATGGAAAAGGCCTAGATCACTTTGAAGAGACTGTTGATAGTAATATGGACGCTAAAGAGACTTTCTATGGTGCCTCAGAAATAAATGATGAAACTACTATTGGAAACTGGAGGAAAGGCGATCCATGTTTTAAAGTTGCAGAGAACTTAGCAAGATTAACTCCTGGTGTTATATGGAAGACAGAATTTGAAAATGGTGAACCGGAGTATTTAGCTGAAGAACTTAAACTAAACCACTGTCAGCTTGGACAAAAGAGGACATGGAAAGGAGAGACTGAAGGAGAATCAGCTTTAAGAAGAAAACCGTGGAAGCAGAGATCTGGACTTAAGACCTCTCCGTGGGCCAAGAGAGGAGCCCCACCCATGTGTACAGAGAGGGTGAGTTTGCCCCTGCAGTTGAAGAGGGTGGATGTTCCTACCCAATGTTCTGAGAAAGTTTTGATGCCCCATGGGGCAGAGAGGGTGAGTTTTCCCCAGCAGTTGAAGAGGGTGGATGTCCCCACCCAATGTTCTGGGAGAGTTTTGCCACCCCAGGGTGCAGGGAGGGTGGAGCACATTCCTCAAAGATTAGGGTGGTTAAGGTCAACACCCCATAGGTCTGAGAGGGATGTACCTGTCCCCCATGGATTAGAGAAGGCCAGGT
>JAQZBX010026415.1:10581-29070 GCA_029593785.1 Cabassous unicinctus | reverse complement strand
CCCCACCTCTCAAAAAAAAAAAAAAAAGGAAAGGAAAAAAAAAGGATCAAAGTAACTGGCAAGGCCTAATCAACTGATTTAAAAAAAAAAGAAATCAATGTCGGTGGGTGATGGGAGTGTTTTGGTCAACTTTCCATTGAGATCATTGGAACAAGGCCCAAATTGGGGATCAAAATTAAGTAAAATAAAAGGGCCAGATGCATTGGACATTTGCTGGGAGGGTCACTGTCTTAGTTTGCTAAAGGTTGCTGATGCGCGAGCCTGGGCAGCAGGCTGTAGCTGTGGGCGGGCAGAGCCCCCGGAACCAAGTTAACTGCTGGAGCCAAGACAAACCTTGGAGGCAAAGTGGCTGGAGGGCAAAGCCACACCTTGTATGGCCACCCCCAGCCGCGTCCCGCACTGCTCTTAAACCCCTGAGAAGGTGTCAGCGAATGCTAAGCTGCTCTCTGGCCCACGAGGCCTGCTTTAATTAAAATAAAAAACAAAAAACAAAACAGTAACTCTCTATGAATAAATATGTGGCAGAGCATGATAAATGTGAAGTTGCTTATGCTAACACTTGAAGTTATTTGAAGATTTTGTAGCACTAGGAAAAAGTGGTCCCCTACAAAGAAAAGGAGTAGATACAAAGTGCGCTTACTGGGAGTTCACTAAAAACATAAGTTAGTAAAGATAGAGCAGTTTATAAATTGCTCTGAAAATTTGTGTTTTATTACTTCCTGGAGTTCTTTCAGAAACCTGGAACCAAATCAAATATGGGAACCATAATTTTGCACTGAGAAGAAAATATTTATTTCTTACTGTGTATCAGGAAACTTACAAGGAGTGGGAAAATAAGTGATAAAATTCAATGCTAGTTAGAAAAAATTTTAATTTTATTGTCATCTAAATTTCTACAGATTTGTGATGTTTCATATTTGTTTTAAAATTGTCAATATTATCAGTATTGGGTGTGAAAGACAATATTGGAATATGTTTGTGTATTATGAATTGAATCCTACTTTTTAAATTACCTTTAATATTCAGTAGGAGGAACAGTCTTTAGCATTTTGTATCCAATAAGACCTCGCACTTATTAAAACCATTAAGAATATCAGAAAGTATTATTATTGTTAGGATTTAATGCAAGAAGGTCCTGGGTAGCCAGGTGTTTTTGTAATATCCTCTATTACAAGCTGCACATTTTGATATTCATTATAAAATGTTTTAGCAATGCATATTGATTTTTAAACAAAGTGAATTTTTATATTGCCTTTTTATTATTTAATAGAATATAATAAAATAAGCAGTAAAACATACGTTTTCATGGTTTGATTTCAAAGCATCCCAACGAACCAACCAGGACTCTAAAGCAATGAGCAGGTCACACACCTTCCCAGGCCAAATCAGCAATAGGACAAATGTACCCCAGGTTTAGCTTACTTGCAGTAGACATAAAAGTCTACCTTCCTTGCACTAGTCAATTCTCTAGAGAATGATAAAATAATGTTCATCTTCTGCTAACTGAATCATCACATTTATGTTTTTAAAAGGGGAAAATATCATATAGTTATATCATTTATATTTTTACTGAAAAGCTTTTAGTAAATAAAAAATTTTATTTCAATTGCTGGTAATTTAGAATTGAAGGCATATGATATCTATTTACTGATATATAAAAAGAAATGTATTTTCTGCATGCAATATCAATATGTACATCTCTATTTATGTCTACCTATCTATATCTATTGATCTATCTACCTATCTATAACACATATATATTGTGGGATTCCTTAATGGTTAATCAAACACTGATTGATTCATTCATCAACAAGTGATTGGTAGTTACATCTATAAAAATGGCACAATTGTCTTCCATTCAAATATATACACCATTAGATAATGAAACCTCTCCTAGTTAGCCCATTACCTCTTAGGGCCCCTCCCTTGTGTCCTTGGAAAAGGCCTCTACTTCCTGTTGGATTGTTACTGCCGACTAAAGCAGTTTTACCTGTAATGGTAAATGTCATATTAGCTTATTTCCATTCATTTACTTGTTATCTTATGTTAACTGAGCAAGTTACAATTGTAACCTATAGCCAAATGCTTGCTCCCAGTAGGCTTTTGTCAGTCTTCAAGGGCTTTTGGGGCAGTTGCTTACACACTCCCTACTAACCATTACTATAATATAACCCACCAATATCGGCCATCAACACTAACCCCACCTCCTTTTGTGTAAATTCCATGAAAGTCCTAAACTCTGTAGACTTGGGGAGACAGACATGTCTCCATACTTTGCACCGTGAAATAAACTGTTTCACTTTTTAAAAAACCCAGTGTCACTAAATTGGCCTCTCATGCTCATCATACTATGAGCCCACTTTTCCAGCAATAATATAACTTTGGAGAGTTTGAATGAATTGCTTTTACCTGTCATACTTACTGAATTAAATATTTAAAAAAGTATCCTTCTTCCAAGTCTTATTTTAAATTCACACATCATCTGAGAAATAAGTGGACTGCATGTTTGAATTGTCTCCAGGTCAGGATTAAAAAGTTTTTTTTATCACTTCCCCTTCCTAAGTCTAGGTCATCTGAGGCAGCCAGGGAGCATCTTGGTTAAATATTGCTCAACACTCACTCTAGACTTGACAAAAAGATGTTAAGCTCAAGGAAGGAATCTGAACAGGACATGAAGGATGCACAGAGAGAGGGAGAAAGGGCATCCTTACTTCAGCGTGGCATTACTGTGTTCTTAAAGATTTCTAATGCCAAAAGAATTTCTATTCACTTGACTCTTATGGAGGAAATATATATAGTAGAGTAGTGTTAGGTCATTCATGTCACACTGCCAGACCCCATTTCATTTGTGATTGCAATAATCTCTAAGAAGGTAATGACTTAGCCAGGGCAGAATGGAAATCTAGGCCTTATCCACTAATTTGGATCCATTTTTGCCCCTTCTCACTATGCAACCCAAGTACACAATTGATTTCACAAAAGTATCCTAGTTCCAAATCCACACCCTCCACACACCTCATTATTTCACTCAAATAAGTTGTAAATCAAGTTCATAAAACTGAAAAAATCAAAGTATACCCTGTGGAATGATGTGCAATGGAATGAAGGCGACCTGAGTCCTGGCCATTTTTTTTAAACAGCTTCACTGTTTGAAATGGGGGCTAAGATTATGAATAAATTTTTAAAATGTCTATTTAAAATTTAAAAAAATGAACTGAGGGAAGCTACAAATTAATTTGGTTCATATTTTTTTATTTTTAAAGAACTTCCAAAGAATGTTCAGAAGATTGCAGTCCATATGCCATTTTCTGAAAATTCTTGTTAATAGATGCCAATCTAGAGTTTCAGAATGTGGGAAAGGTTAAGCAACTCCCAGAAAATTCTTGGAAATGGAGACTCAAAAATAGAAGTCTCCACATATGACTATAATGTATTAACACAGTTAAGGAATTCTGCAGTTTTGGTAATTAGAGAAAAGAAGTAAAATCTATGGAAAGTGGAACAACCATTAAGCAGTTGTAGGTTTACAGAAAATCATGCAGAAAGAAAAGAGTTCCTAGAAATGTCCCCCTTACAAGCAGTTTTCTCTACTATTAGCATTTTGTATTACTGTGGTTCCTTTGTTACAATTGATGAAAAACATTATTTTAATTATAATCTATAGTTCATAGTTGAACTTAGGGTTCATTCTTTTATGATATATGGTTTTTAAAAAAATCTTCTTTTAATGTATATACTAACTAAAATTTCCCATTTTAAATACTATCAACAATACAATACAGTGGTATTAAATTCACAATGTTGTAATACTGTCATCACCATCTATTACAGAAATTTTCCATCACCCCAAATAGAAACTCTGTATCAAGTATTAACTAATTTCCCATTCCATAAGCCACCCTGGACACTGGTAAATTGTATTTTAATTTCTGACTTTATGAGTTTTCATATTCTAATTATTTCATAATGGGGAGTTTATACAGTATTTGTACTGTTGTATCTGGCTTATTTCACTAAACACGATGTCTTTGATATACATCCATTCAGCAGCATGTATCAATACTTCATCCATTTATGTTTCATTTTATGTATAAGCCCACTTTGTTTATCCATTCTACAGTTAATGGATACATGGACTCCTCCCAATTTTTGACAATTGTGAATAGTGGTACAATTAATATTGGTGCACAAATAACTTTTTCTGTGCATTCCATGATTATGTGTATAAACCTATAAGTGGGATTGTGAGATCATATGGTAATTTTATACTTAAATTCTGTGACAATGCAATATTTTCCACAATGGTTACATAATTTTACATTCCCACCAACAATAAATAAATAATAAACATATTTAATATATTAAATTACTCTGTTAATTATTAGATGTTATTTATGGAAATTAAACTCAAAATTAAAATATATCAATTATATATATTTATTAATAAAACCTGAATAAAAATCTCAATAGATTTAATTCTGTACAAATTGAAAAGTTTGCCCAAAAATTCATGTGAAACCCAAACAGTATAAACAATTCTTAGAAAATCTTTAGAAAGATTTCTATAACAGACATTAAGTCTTGCTATAAAATATCAGTAAGTAAACATTATGGCATAGAGCAAAAATAAACAAGTAAAAAATGCAACAGAATAGAGACTTCATAGGAATAATAAAAAGAGACAGATACAGTATGATACTGCAGTTGGAATATATGTATATTTAGTAAATATTACCAGAACATGGTATAAATGCTGGGAAAAAAAATTAAATTATATTCCTATGCCAAAACATATGCAAAATGAAAACCAAGTGGATTAAATAATAAAATGTGATAAACAACTTTTATTTTCCTATATTGATCAAGCAAACACCATGAGATGGGTCAGGTTAAGCAATGGAAATTTATTTGCTCACTGTTTTGAGGTTAGAAAAATGCCCAGATCAACACATCTTCAAGGTGATGCTTTCTCCCTTATTTGTATGGCATTCTAGGACTGGATCCTGGTGATCCTTGGTCCTTAGCTTGTACGTGGCTTGGCACATGTCAGTGTCTCCTGATTGCTCCCTTCTCTTCTAGGTACCATTGATGTTCAGCTTCTAGCTACTCATTCTGTGGCTTCCCGTTTCTGTAAATATTTCATTCTGCTTATAAAGGACTCCAGCAATAGGATTAAGACTCATTCTCATTAAGGGAGCCACACATTAACCCCATCAGAAGGTCCTACTCAAAATGGCTTCCCACCCACAGGAATAGATTAAGTTTTTTTTTCTTCAATCAGTAGAGTTTAATAACACTATTAGTAGCCATTTATTACTGACTGTTGGTTTCCAGATGCAATGCAATGTGCCTTTTTTAAAATAATAATTTTATTTTTAAAAAGATACTTAGATTACATAAATATTACACAAAAAATATAGGGATTCCCATATGCCCCACTCCCCACACCTCCCACCACCTCCCACATGAACATCCTTCATTAGTGTGGCACCTTCATTACAATTGATAAATGCATCCTGGGGCTTTGCCACTGAGCATGGGCCATAGTTCACATTGTGGCTATACTCTCTCCCACACAGCTCTGCATGTTATGTGATGATATAAAATGGCCTATATCTGTTGATGTGATGTCATTCAGGATGGTTCCCAAGTCCCCCAAAAGCCCCTGTATTACAACTGTTTTTCCCTCTTCCTGCACCCCAAGCCTCCATGGCTACTGCCTCCACATCAATGTTGTAATTTCTTCCAATGTTAGAATCACAATTTGTCTATAGTAGAATACCAGTAAGTCCACTCTAGTCCATAGTTCATTTCCCAATCCTGAGGATTCTTAGATGGTGATGTCCACTCCACCTCTAATTGAGAGGGGGTTTTGATCCCATACAGCCTATGGATGGAACTCCCTTGCTTGTAGTTGTTGGCTTTCTTGTTTCCTTGGTATGGTGATTGTCAATCCTCACCTCCTTGTTAGTTGTCCTGAGGTCCTGAGTGAGTCCAATGAACTGGAAAGTAGTTGCAAATAGGGGGTTCCTGAGGGCTCTGGAGTCACCCAGTTCCTATGGTCAGGGCACATATCTCTGGAGTTGGATTAAGTGTTAGAATATGTTTTTTATGGAGGATACATTCGGCTCCAAACCACCACATGAAAATTATAAGATTTTGGAAGATATATTCAAAGCCTAATTTAGGAAGGAATTTTGTGAATTGAGTGGAGGAGGAAAAGGAAGATAGAGGAGAAAATACAGACAATGAAAATAATCACAATGGAAATATATTTGTGAATTTGCATTGAAATTAAGTTCTTTCTTTAAAGCCAGCAAAGTAACATGGAAATCCAAATAATAATTTTTTCATTGTGTCTTTCTTCACTATGAGTTCTGTTATCTTTTATATAGATTGACAATTTCTTCCGTATGTTCTAGTGTCTTATTTTTTGCTTTCTCTTCAAAGAAGCTTTAGGTTACAGAAAAGTCAAATAGAGAATATAGGGGATTCCCATATACCCAACCTCTCTTCTTCTCCCATTCTCCCTTATTAATAACACTTTGCATGTGTATAATACATTTGCTATAATTAGTGTACAAATATTGAAGCATTGCTGCTAATCATGGTCAATGGTGTACATTATAGATAACATTATGCATCATACACTTTTATAAGTTTTAGCAAAATTTAAAACTGCCTCTATCCATCATTGCAAGATCATGTGGAACAATTAGAATGCCCTAAAAATGCCCTATTTTCCATCTATTCTATTCTTCCCTCCCTCTCCTTTCAGAACCTATGATAACCACTAAGTTTAAAGTTTTGAAGAATAAGATTCATAGTTACATTCAATAATATTGGACTTGACATATTGATCTGTTTTATTTCATTAGGCACTGCCTATGTCCTCAAGAGATTCTTAGTCCTCTAACTGAGAACATGGCAGGACTCCCCAGAATGGGAGTATAATATTTTCATGTTTATTGTGTGGGTCTCCACCCACTGAGATAACATTATGACAAGATGAAGAGTTTCATAGTCCACAGAAACATGCCCCAGTTGTGCCCTATCCCACATATCCCCACCCCTGAAGCCCTGTACCAGTAATCCTTCAATGTTCATGCTTGACTGAAGGGAGGGTTCTTTGAGGAAGAGTAATATCATGTGGGGTGCTATTCTTAGATACTATGTGCAGCTGAGAAGGTGAACTAGAGACACAACAAGGGAACTCTGGTAAGCACTGCAACAAAAAAATGGAATTGATTATTATCTGAATCAAATCAAATCTTTTATGGTTTGTGGGTCAAAGGAGGAAT
This sequence comes from Cabassous unicinctus, assembly GCA_029593785.1. Lineage (NCBI taxonomy): Eukaryota > Metazoa > Chordata > Mammalia > Cingulata > Chlamyphoridae > Cabassous > Cabassous unicinctus. Next base: position 21,769 of record JAQZBX010026415.1, on the reverse strand, counting down.
GAAAGGGCTCACACAGATGTCTTATATTACAACTGAAATGACACAGATGTCTTATATTGCAATTGAAATTAATGTATAGTGAGCTATAATCTGCCTCCTTTAGATTAATTAGTCTCAGAAAAAACTCAAACTCATTGATTAACTGTTATAGGGAGAGCTTCTTAGTCAGTCATCCAAATAATGAGAGATATCTGCAGTCTTCCTAGTCAGCTGGTAATAAAGAGCACCAGAAATAGTGGTGGGCTGTGCAAACAAGTGGACTGATGCAGAGGCTTTTACTGAGCATGTCTGTGATGAACATTCACTAATAAAGAAAATGACAAAATAATCACTGGATGTGTGCAGGTAGATCTGAAAAGATATTTTACTGAAATAATGTAATTGTGAATCAATAATTGAAATGTCTATGCATGTTGATTTTATGTTAAATCATTTAATAAACTTAGAATACCTGATCCTATGAATGTGGAAATCAACATTTTGGAAAAAATTTGGAAGTAAAATGAAAACAGAAATACATTGATTTATTCATTTCTAAATACTGTATTTTGTCCAATTCCGCTAAGCTGCATTCCTGATGAAGAGTCATATATAGATACCAATATATGAGAACCTTCTCCATCTAGATTTTAGCATAGTTTATCACATTGTACTTTGTCTTATAGGAGACTGCAACATATTGGAAGACATGTACAATCTTACTATCTCCACGGAGTCCTTCCTCATGGATATCTCAACTTCCCAGGAGCTCCAAGTCTTGCAAAGTCTGATGTTCATGAACAATGTCATATTTGCCCAAGGTACATCCCCACTTTGTAGGTCTGTGTTTTAACTACAGACCTACAAATCCCCAGATTTCATCTGCTTCTTCCTCCAAACTTCCCCCAGTTTCATGGATAGCCCAAACCAAAATCCCCTTTATATGTGAGGATCTATATCAGAACTAGACTGAAAGTCCACAATAACATATGGATTATTACCTTACCAGGCGCCTATACATTTGAGAGAACTTCAAGATACTGGATACAGTCACCTGGGAAGAGAATATTGATGGTCTTGAGTTAGAGAATTCTATTCATATTGCATTTTTGCATTTACCTTTAATACAAATCCTTACACCAAGTAATAAAGTGTTAAGAATTGAGGATAACTGCAGAATAAGAACATAAGAAAATAATAGCACTGAGATCTGTGCTAATGCTGCCTTCCTCATTGAAGTTGCCTATAAAATCCTGGTCCTCAATACAAAATATCCTTTGGATGTTTTTGCTTTCTCCATGTGATCTGGTTGAAAATGCTCATGCCATTCTCAAGTCATTTAAGTTTTCTGCATGATGAAGAACAAGTATTTACAGAGTGGAGCCTGTGGTAGGGTACAGTATTAGCACAGCCTGCCTCCTTTACATGGAGCCCACAGATATCTCCTATGATCAGATGGGTCAACCTGGCAGTATAAAATATAATGCTCTGGTATATAAGGGAATTGCTGGTACATTCTTCAACTTTTTCCCCAAATATATGTAAATATTCACTAGAGATAGTCTGATTCTGATGGGCATAATTTATCCCATCCAGTTCACACCCTAATATATCAGTCCCTGGAGGAGAAGGGGTGGAATTCTTCCCCTGGGACCTGCAAACACAATAAGGGGTGCTCCATGTAACATCTCTCTCTGCATTGGCCACAGATTGAGACCAGCTGGCTATGGGGAACTGATGCCCACTAGTGAAGCTGAGCTTGTCATAACTTTTCTCCATGTCAGTAAATATTGCTCCATCCAGTGTTGTGTGAGACATGCTTCTGATGGTGACACTGACATCTATATTACAATTAGTTGACATATCTTTAGATGACTTTCTTTCTGAATGATAGCTTGGTGTAGTCAGCTGGATCACCAAAAAGCACACCATGGTCTAGTGGAGGATTAAGGGATCGACAGTTCAGTAATCCCAGGGCTGTGCTGGTTCCCCGGAAGGTGATAGTCTGATTTAGGAGCTGGCCTCCCTCTGGCCATGTGGGGACAAGTGGGATGAAAGCAGTGTCCCTGGTAACAGGGATGGATTAATGCAGCATATAAGGGTGGAGATTAGGAAGGCAAGTTCTAGGAATAGAAGGGAAACTCGTCCCTGGCTCCTGGATGCCTTTATGCTACCTCACAATGCCTTGACCTTCAAGAGGGCTCAAGGGTCCCAAATGACTTCAGAGGATGGTCTGGGGCCCCTTCACCAGATCTGGATTGTTTGCTGGCCCCAGGTTTGGCTTGTTCTCATTCAATGCATAACTACTGATGGCATTGTACAAACCAAGCTGGTAATGAGGACTTTATCTGAGAACAATGTATAGATGATAAAAAACAGATATAGGCAGATATCAGGGGAAGGCCATGCTGCTTGGTGGGAACATTTGTTTGAAGAGAGGACATTGCAAATTCAAATGTCTAAGGCAGAGAGACACAGTTTCGGAAAATTAACTACTTACCCTCTGCTACAGTATATTTTTGTCCACATTAAAGAGGAAAACTGACAGGATGGAGATATAGACAAGCCTATGCTGCTTTTAGTCTGGGCTGCTGGAAGCATGAAAGTGATTTTCCCAACTGAAGGAGACTTCCAAAACAGTAAAACCCCATGGAAAACCGTTCATCAGTCTATAGCCACCCTAAAGGTAAAGGTGATATACACTTGGCTATAAGATGTGACAAGGGGGCAAGATGTGGGTGACATGGTCCTGTCTAGGACCATATTGGAAGTGTTCATAAAAGAGGGCCTTTGCTAACTGAAGGTCCCCCTGTTGCATTTGTTTTCCTCAGGGATGACAGTGGGGGAAAGGTAAGAAAGCCCCACCATCACATCCAGATCTAGGGTGGGAATAACAGGCAGGTGTCAGCCATCTTCACTGAGGCAGGCCAGGCGGGCAGAACCAGGAGGTAAGCAATGGGAAGCTGCCTCCAAAGGTCCATAAGAGGGACACAAAGAGCAACCAGGGAAAGAGAAAGGAGGGATCAGGTCCTTCCTGCAGTGCAAGGTGGGTTTGGTTACTGAAACAGTAGATAAATAGGGTACAGTGCAATAGAATTCCTGTGGAAGAACTCCACCAACACTACTGGGCAAAGGGGGTCCCTCTAAGCTGGGACCTTAGGCCCTGGTATGAGCCCTAAAGGAGCAGGAAGAAGAGGCTCACAGGACTGAATAGACTCAAAATCCAGGATTACCACCCTCTGAAGTCCTGAATTACAGCTAATAAAGCCTCCCTGTGCCCCGACCTGGACAGAAAGGAAGATAATTCTGATGGTGGGTATGACATGTTCAATAGGGGGGATGAACCACCTTACCTGTTCCCTGATCTCATTCCCTTACAACATGACTAAAGGTGGGACTAAGCTCCTCTGCTTCAGCTCAGTTAAAAGAGCTAAAGGGGTGGTCCAGACCTTCCTGAGGCTCTTAGGTACAGGAGTCCAAGTGAGAAATCCTAGGACCTCTCAGGGGCAAGCACCAACTAGTGGCATTGGGGGCTTTGAGTGGACTCAGTGATGTGACAGTGAGGGCACACGTGGGTGGGGCCCTTTTGGCCATTTTGGGCACCAGCTGTCATGGTTCCCAGTACTGAGTACAGGATAAATACTGGCATTTAGGCTGCCTGCTTCACCCACCAGCACCATCTCCTGAGGGTTAGACCCCCTCATGGTGAGGAATTTGAGCAATAACTGCAGGGTGTGTCCACTTTTGCCATCTCTAGAGTTGCCAGAGCCCTGACAGGTTCTTCAAAATAAGCAATTCTGGCTCCCAGTGGGAAAATGGACATTGCTTTGTTGGCTCAAGACTTGCCGCAGGCAGGAGTGTTGAGAACCACCTCGTAGCAGTTTAACCACCCAGCCTGGCATATATAAAAGGCCTCAGGAATACGCAGACTATCGCCTTAGCCCCTGCAGTAGCCTCTCCTACATTTGATTTTTTTAAACAGTTATGTCTGTAAGTTTTGAGAAACATATCGTTTTTTCATTATTCCTTTGTCTTTCATATTGAATCCTGTCCTTCCTTCTCTTCCTTCATAAATATAAATATATTCTTCATGCACTCTTCTGAGTTTATTGAATTAAAGTATTTTAATAGCCTCTTCATTTCAATGAAATGATTTCTCATTTGCATATGCAAAGCTGTAGACATAATTGCACTTGTACATATATCATTAACCTAGTGACCCTAAAATTTATTTTCTTGTGTAGGAAAAAACTGTGCTGTGATAAGGGTTTCCCATGATTTGGGGTTTTACAAGGAAATGATAACTGGTGTAATATTACATATGAAAGCTGTAAAATGTCAAAATTGATTTGAGAGAAGGTGTATTAGTCAGCCAAAGGGGTGCTAATGCAAAATACCAGAGACTGGTTGGTTTTTATAAAGGGTATTTATTTGGGGTAGAAGTCCACAGTTACCAGGCCATAAAGCATAAGTTTCTTCCCTCACCAAAGTCCATTGCCACATGTTGGAGCAAGACAACTGCTGACGTTTTCCATGGTTCCGGCTTCTTGGGTTCCTCTCTTCCTGGGGCTGTGTTTCTATCTGGGCTTAGCTCCTCTGTTTCCTCCACAAGGTCAGCTGTAGACTATGAGGCCCTCTGGGCTTTGCTTCTCTCCACAAGGACAGCTGTGAACTCCCAGGCGAATGGCTTGTCTGTATCCCGGGGCCTTCTCTCCAACATCAAAACTGCTCCCTTTGTCCTTTGCCTTGCCTTTTGTATTTGATTCCCCCACCCACCAAGGGGTGGGGCTGAAAACCCTACTGACATGGCCCAGTCAATGCCCTAATCATAACCTAATTATGCCCAGATTAACAGATCAGTTTACAAGCATAATCTAATATAGATTTTTGGAATTCATAATTACATCAAACTGCCAAACGGCTACAGAAGGGGTGGAGAGAACATCTGAGAGTTCCATAAATTCCAAGTGATAAAGAATCAATAATACCTGAGGCTGGCTAGTATAGTGAAAGAGGGAAGATGGCTGGTTCTGTAGACAACATGGCCAACAGACCACATGGCCATGAGACCAGGCCTGGAAATCTCCTGAGAGAAGGGCTGTTGGAAGGGCACTGCAAAGTCCTGGCAATGAGAGTATCATTTGGGAAGAGAGGGAAAAGCATTAGATATCCTAAAAAGGCCTCACCATTGGCCCCGAGAACTGACAGGTGGCCCCACCTCCAACATTATGGAGGGGGAGGAGGAAAGACTTTAAAAAGGCCTGACCTGGAGCCCCGCTGTGTAACTTATCCTGCAGTTCTCCCATGGCCCAAGCCTCAGCATGAATCATGTAGTTTTCTTTTTCTTAATAAACTCTTTACTCCATTGCCTACCCTATGGTGTGTCCTTAAATTCTTTTATGTGACATAAGCCAAGAACCTAGAAGCCCAGAAACCAGAGCCATCTGATAACATACTCTTCAAAAAAATTTTTTTTCTATACTCTATTATTTATTTTCATTTTCTTTAGGGTCATATCTTGTGCTCTAAGATTCTGAATACAAGCCTGATTCCAACATGAAGATAGGAGGAATGAAGATTTTTACATGATTCTATATTCATATTTTGAGTCACTTCAGTCTATAACTTCTGCCTAGCACTACAGTCTCATCTATATATGTTTTTCTTTTTTCCACTGCTTCAGGATATTTTTAGCTGTTTGGTTTATGATTACATTTGATTATTGGTATAGTATTACAATAAGCTAGAAAAAATGCATGTATTAATAAGCTACTATAATTACACAAACACATACAGAAACACATAATATTAGATACAATCGCTAGAAGTAGATAGATAGATAGATAGATAGATAGATAGATAGATAGATGATAGATGATAATGGATAGACATGGTAGGTCCTCTCTTTAAGAATTCAATTTATTTTTCTGCTTTTAAATATCATCACTATGTATGTAATTTGTCATTCCCCTGTATCTCAATTCTAAAGAATGATTCCCATATTCCTTAGTAAGAGTTAATTTGTAATATTTCTCTCCCTTTCTCTGTTTTCTTACAGTTTCCATATGTTGGTGTTACTAAATCAGTCCTCTTTGGCATTTATCTGTTTTCTTCTGCTTTCTAAATGGTGTTTGCATGTCTTTAGTTTAGATTTTATATACAATAATTTCCTCTTCTCCTTTTGATTTTTTTCAACCATAGTATATGTAAGGTCAAAGGATTTATTTTTCTCTCATTATTCCTTTTTTATTGAACCTTGTTTTCCCATCATGTGTATTTATACACACACATGATAGATACATACATATATACATGTGCATGATTTTTATATATGTATATATAAATGATCTTCACAATGATTCAGAGTTTATTGAATTGGGGTATTTTATAATAGCTTCTTAATATCTATGAAAAATCCCTTTTCATTACTTCATGAAGTTGTGTAAATGCTTTTCTTTTGTGTTTTTATATTTGTAAATCTAATGATCCTAAATACTGTTTTCTTATATAGGAAGGCTAACCTGAGCTTATAGGTTGCCTGTGCTTTGTGGATTTATAATGTCTGCAGCATTAAACATGCAGAACAGACATTTAGGAAAGGGTGGAGAGAGCATCTGAAATCCTGGAGCTGTGTAGCAGAATACTATGAGGTTTTTGTTTCCAATTTTCCTTAAGAATTTAGCAAAATGGGTGATACTGAGTCATTAAACAAGACTCCATGAACTTAAAAGCCTTAATTATACAAAGTATGTTCTCTAAGACAATGTATTAAGTTAGATATCAACAACAAGTAAACTTTTAGGAATTAAGGAGTGTTCAGTCAAACAATCTGTGAATAAAAAGAAATCAAAAGGATAATTTTAAAAAATATTTTAAATTTAATGATAAAGAAAATAGAAAACATAAAAATGGATGGAATAGAAATACAGCAGGGCATACAGAGAAGTTTAAAAATTGTAGGTGATTATACAAGGGAAAGAGAAAATCTAAAAACAATAACCTACATTTTCAGTTCAAGAAGCCAGGAAGAGAAATGCAAAGTGATCCAAAATTAAGTAGAAGGAAAAAAATAATAAAGAAAACAATAAAAAACAATGGTATAAAAGTAATGTAACAAAAGAAAATTGTGACTAAAGCAAAAATGTTTATTTGAAAAGAAAACCAACTTCATATATTCCTACCTAGATTTTTCATAAATAAAAGAGAATGAAAAAAAAAACCAATAACAAAAATAAAATAGGGTTATACTGATAGAGTGAATACACATTTTGTTAAAAATAAATAAAACCATTTCAATATTGAGAAGATAAGTTTATTTGATGGGAAAAGTGTATCATATAGTATAAGCAATATCTAATATTCTGCAAGCAAAATACAATTCCACTTGTTGTTGCATCTCACACCACCTTATAAATGTTTGTTCTTCACCATGCAGAAAGATTAAATGAATAAAGCATGATTGGTGCCTATTCAGCCAGCTCACAGGCAGAGAAAAGAGCTTACAAAGGATATGCTCTGTTTAGGGTTAGCTATTTACAGTCCACATTTCAATGAGGGAAACTACTTTAACGGGGATCTCATGGTTGGATCTATTCTGTGTACTTTATTCTGCATGTGAGTCTCAACTAAAATCACTTTATTTCTTGGTGCAGCCATTTGTAGGAAGATGAATGCAAAGACAGCAATTTGAATTGAATTTTCTAATTCAAACAGTCAATATTCTTCCAGGGTGGTAGGATCCTGTTCCTTGAAGTTCTCTGAAATGTATAGGCACCTGTTAAAATAACTATCCATAGTCTTCTCCATATGATATAATTCTTTGTTTTTAACAAAAAAAATCATTGAAACAACATCCAAAATAATAAAAAGGTAGAGAAACTTTTCCTGAAAAAATGTGTGTATTACACAAATGCATGGATTTAAAAAGTTAAAACACAGTTTCATAGCTCACTGTCATTTATGTAAGCATTGGAAGAAATTACAAAATTGACGTGGAGGCAGTGGCCACTGGAAGCTCTGGGGGCAGCGGGAGGGAAGAAGAGGTGTAATATGGGGCCTTTTTCAGGACTTGGGAGTCATCCAGAGTGACACTACAGTGATAGATATAAGCCATTTTATATCTTCCCATAACCTCCAGAATTATGTGGGAAAGAGTGCAAACTACAATGTGAACTATGGTCCATGCTTAATGGCAAAGCCCCAGGATGCATTTAGCAATCACAGTGATTGTGCTATACTAATGAAGGAAGTTGTTTATGCGAGCAGGTGTGGGAGATATGGGGAGCGGGACGTATGAGAATCACTATAATTTTTGTAACATTTATTTAATCTAATATCTTTTTAAAAAATTATATTAAAAAAGCATATGCAGAAAATAAATTTTGCATATTCAATAGGGATAGATTCAAATCTAAGGACTTATATGAAATGTAATTTAACTTCATTCCATTATTTTTCAGAATTTTTAAATCCAGATTAACTTGCTTCAATGTTTAAAATATCTGTTGAACATTCTGCATAGAGCAGTTTTAATCTCTCTATTCCGCAGGCTATAGATGATGGGATTTATGTGTGAGGGCACCATGGAACAGAAGATGGTCATGAGAAGATTACTGAGAGATGCTTTATTTTCAACAGGGCTAAGGGCACAATCAACCCAGAAATTAAAAAGAAAATGAGAATAGCCAACTGTGGGGTACAGGTGGATAGGGCTTTGTTATGGGCTTCCACAGAATGCATCCTAAGCACCACTGAAAATATTTCAAAATAACACTTCAGCACAAAAGCAGAACAAACTAATAGAATACAAGCACTAAGAGCTATGGCAATAAACTCAGAAAACTGAATGTCTGAAAATGAGATCCTCAAAATTTGAGGTACATCACAGAAATATTGATGGATCACATTGGACTAAACACAGTGCCTGTGTGGATAGCAGAATGGATGAACACACTTACCCAGGAGCCACCAGGTGCCTGTGTGCACAGATGTGGGGTGATTGTGAGCCCATTGTGCAGAGCGTGGTGAATGGCAACATAGCGATCATAGGACATCACCACAAGGAAGGAAAGCTCTGTGTAGACAAGCAAGATCGGCATGAAAATCTGAGCAACACATGCTGGGAGAGAAATCAGTTTACAGTCTGATAGAGAATTCACAACTATTTTGGGAATAGTAACTGAAATACAGCAAATGTCTATGAGGGATAAATTGCCTAGAAAGAAGTACATTGGAGAGTGCAGATGGGGTTCGGTCACAATTATAGTAACAGTTAGAAGACTCCCAGTCAGGGCTCCCAGATAAATCACTAAGAAGAGCAGACCTTGCAGGATTTGGAGCTCTCAGGAGGTTGAGAGATCCATAAGATGGAATTCAGTGAAGATAGTTAGATTGTCCATTTCTCCTAATATGCTGCCATTTCTCTGTAGTCAAAATATTAAAAGGATAAGAATATATTAAAATCAAATGGAAATAGTCCACATTACTCACATAGAAAATGCCAACACCATGGGTAGCAATGACCATTTGTATCTCTTGAGCAATTAAGCTTAAAAAAAAAGGACCTAAGGCAGTATTTTTAAATCAATGAATTCATATATTTCCCCTTTCATTTTCTTTCCCAGCTCTGCTCTAATATGCCAGTTTCAACATTTATATGATCAATCAAAATATATCAAAATATTTAAAATGGAATCAAGGTCCATAAACCTTTAAGTTATGATTCCTAATTACAGTACTTTAGTAAACTATCTCTTCAAATTCTCCCAGGAGACAACCAGTAGTTATTTTCCCATTTTATGCATTAACAAATTTAATTCCAGATACTCATAGTAAGAAAGCCTCTGCATTAGCCTTTTTGTTTGAACACTGAAAAACTGTTCTCATGTACCAGGTGACCAAACCATAAGAAATCCTATTTCAGTCATAATTACACTTTCAATTATAAAACTAATTATCTTGAGGATCTCATTTGAGAACTATTTAATTTTATAATTGGAATAATTAAATGTAGGCATAACTATAAAATGTCAAAAATATAATTTCTAGTAAAAATTACTTTTTATGTAGCAACCGCTTGTAATTTCAAAGTAGCATACATTTTGACAGCATTTTATGTGGGTAATATTAATGGTGTTGATTTACTCTCATTGATTATATTCATAAGAATTCAAATAATTTTTGCAAAATATTTATGTAAATCATCTTACTATAATAATCCTTTCCATTATGCATATTTCTTATATCCTCAATTTTATGAGTAAGAGAAAGTCATTTTGGCAGAAATTTTATTAAATATCAAAAACAATTCTTAGTAGTTGATTTGATGCTACTTACATAAGGATTGGTTATTGGATATAACAAAAGTTTCAGATGATATTTTAATTTACTTTGTCCACCACACATGCATATTCATCCTTAGAAGTTTCATTCATGCCCTCTTTCTCTTTAGATTGCATCTTTCCACTTGGTCTGTAAATTTCTAAAGTTTCTGTAGGCTAAAGTTACAATATATTTTCTACTTCAGGGTGCATAGTGACAGTGTTAGGCACAAGAGTGAGAGAGATTTCATGGTTTTTTCCTGCTCCTTATTACCTCAGGGATATGTAGAAAATATTTACTTCATAATTTTTTTTAATGTGGAAAAAATGAGCAAGATACTTATTCCTCCTCAATTGTTAAACACATGAAATACAAGAGCATAATAAAAATCTTATTTCTTAATATCCTGAAAATAAATTTTAAAATTGTCATAGTTAAACTTCACTGTATATCTCTACAAATCCATTCATGTATGAAGGAATATCTTGCTTACAAAAACTGATTTATATGAAAAGCTATGGTAACTCATTGTTGGCTTTGAATTTGTTAGCTATTCTTTTCAATCTATTTCAAGTAGTATTTATGATACTAGTTCATAAATACTAGTATCATTTCCTGGTAGTTCAATTTCTTGGTAATTTGAGTCATTATATTTCAATATTGTAATACAACCTATGAATTACATACTTATCCTCGGGTATCATTTGTAAAACTAAACAACAATAATAAAACCAGAATCAGAAACTTTCAGATTTTCTATGAGTATCAATTTAATATGAGTAAGAAATAATTATGGTAATGATCTTGAAACATATCACAACTATCTCAGTGCATTTTTAATTAGCCATTTTAAAAAAAAACATATAAATTAAAGCATACAATTATACCT
>JAQZBX010026415.1:0-10481 GCA_029593785.1 Cabassous unicinctus | reverse complement strand
GGATAAACACATATGGGTCATATCTCTCAGAAGCCCTAGAGAACTGGTTATTTCCCCTATTTAGAGGACCCAATTTTCTTTCAATTCCTTATTGAGTTGAAAATTTTCACTATATTCTTGTGATTAAATTTGTAATAGTGCTTATTAGCAATAAAATTAGCAAAAATTTTTGGTTGTTGTTAAACTTAAGAAGTATTCCAAAATGTTTCATAATTACTTGTAATTCAGTACATTTTCAATTTTATATCAGTTCATAAATAAAGTTTATTAGTATAACAATGTTTGCATAAATCAAGCAACCACAATAAAATTCCATTTTAAGGGTTTAGAAAAAATATTAGTGCTTGAAGGAAAATTGTTTACTATTATGCATGTCTTTTGTAAGTTCACAAATTTTACTATACACCTATTGTTTAAGTATGTTCATATATGCATGATATACTTCAATAAATTTTAAAAAAATAAATAACAATCAACAAGGAAAACAAACAAATTTGACCAGTAGCTACTATAGTAAAGAAAATTGAAAATCATATCAAAATTAATTATTTTTAAAAATCAAGTAAAAGAATTTGTGATATATAGTAAGACTTTTACCAACAGTGCTTTCTTGCAATTGGAAGAGTTCAAGAAATATGGTCAATGACAATAATATTAGGAAAAACTTTATTCATGTGTTACTGCCCCCACAAGCAGATTATAGGAAAGTAGCCCACTTGTCATCATTCTAAAAAATGCTTATTACTTGCTGTCAATCAGGAGAGTATCAGAATGTGGGACAGGATAGAAGGTCTAAGAAAAGTCTTGGAAATGAAGGCTCAAAATCAAATATCTCCAAATACCTTACAGGTTCTCAACACAATTACGAAAGTTTGCAGATAGTGTGTGGTGAGTAGAGATAAGAAGTCAAATCTATGAAAACAAATCTTCCTCTTCTTAGTATAGGGCATTTTTGGCTTAACCAGAGCCAGGTAACCTCACAAAGTCCAAGCCCAAGAAAATCTTTGCCAATTTTCATAATCACTCCATCTTCTTAGTCTTTATATATGTATTAAGGGCAAAAATAAGCAAATATACAAAAGATTCCTCAGCTTCTTGGAGGTGGAAAAATTCCCTGATATGGCAAGGATATTCAGAAAGAAGCAAAATACATTGAAGAATTGGACAGGTTTGGCATCCAAAGATGACTATGAATAAAAGTGGTGGTCAGACATTTAATAAAGCCATACTAATATTTCCATGAAATTTATCACTGGTAAGGGGGTAATGATTGGAAAAAAACATGCAAAAATATATTACCTGAGGTTCCTAGAAATATGGCAGAACATGATTTAATACAATTTTACACAAATCATCTGTTTTCATGTTTTTTCTTTCAGGGACTCTTTCTACTCTAGAAATGATTGAAAATCCTAAATAACTTATATTTCTCTGGCTAATATCTAGGGAAATTACCATATTAGAAATTAAAACTGATATATGTATAACATATTTAAATTATTAGAAATAATAAATCATTATATTTTAGTGCAATAATGTATTTCAAAAATGTTATTTTGCAAAACTAAAATACATTTTGAGGAAAGAGAAAAGGTTTTTTCCTTTTGAAACTCAATATATTTCTGGATTACTGGGAATTAGCTGAATTATCATATCTGCTTCTTCATTCATTTTTTTTGAAAAATGTGAAGAGGAGATTGTGTTACACAGATATATGGTTATATATTTAGTTATTTTTCTGTAAATTATTCCAATTCTTCCCAATAATACAATCTAAATAGAGTGATAATTAATTTTGTCAATATTATGTGAGCTGTAAACATGTTTTATGACATAAAAGCTTTCTGAGTACTCCTTTAACCTCTGTTTTTCTCAGGCTGTAGATGATGGGATTTAACATTGGAGTTTTAAGCCCATAGAACATTGAGATGAGACTGTCTCTGGCTGGGGAGTGTTGACCAGAGGAAGTGTGAATATATCTAAGTATTGCTGTACTATAAAACAGACAGAACACAAAGAGCTGGGAAGCACATGTGGAGAAGACTTTGTGCTTACCTTCAGCTGACTGAATCTTTAGGATAGAAGATACGATGTAGATATAAGAAATAAATGTCATCAGAAAGGTCCTGATCCCCGAAACACCTCCTTCCCCTAAAACAAACATCTCTGTCATATACGTGGAAGAACAGGAGAGGGCCACCACTGGAAGCCAATACTCAAGATTAACCTTAATTTCAAGAAGACAAGAGAGCTTGGTTTTCAAAAGGAGTCTAGTTTTAAGTTCTAAGCAGACTCAGCAAGTGTCATCTTAACCTTTCCCTTTGCTTGTCTGTTTACCACTCTACCCTACCCCATATTTAGGCTCCTGGCTGGTGTGTTTATGTTAGAGAGTGAAAGTAAATGTTAAGCGGAGATCGTGTTCCTCTATGCCACTGTTGATACCACAGACACATCACTAGTTCCAGTTCATTTCCTGGCACTTTGTATTCCATGGCTATTATGCTGTCCAACTAACTCCTGAAAATCATAGCAGCACCACCACATTCTAGGTAGGGAATCCTGCATTGTTGTTCTTCCAGTAATTTTTTAAAATCAATTTTATTGATACATATTAATAAACATAAAATTCATCCAAAGTGTACAATAAATGGTATTTGCTGTAATCACGTAGTTCTGCATTCATTACTTCAATCATTATTAGAGCATTTTAATTATTTCAATAATAATAATAAACAATAGACAAACATATAAGAAAATTCCTCATCTCTCAATCTCTCTATGCATCTCCCATTGTACATTGCAGCTGTTTCTGGCTATTCTATCCTAAGCACACAATCAATGGCTTTTAGGTTAATCCCTGCGAATGTTTTTTAATGAATAATTTTCAAATAATTGTCAAATTCCATTTTAAAAGTAAATAGTGCTTATTTTTGTAATTGCATAGAAAAATATGAAGGAGATATACTAAGTTATTGATGGTGATTATCCTTTATTACAGGATAAATGTGTACTTTTATCAGAGATAAAATTAAATATTGCCACAAAACATTTATCTTCCTCTCCTCCAAAGGGAAATTATATTTAAAAGCTTCCTGGGCAATTTCTATTAAAAGCATTGCTATGCGTTAGACAGTAAGAGGAGCTTCTTGCCTTGATGATGTTCTTTATTTCTTCTAACTCAAGAGTTCTTTAATTCAAACAAATTTATTTTGCCTAACATAACTTCTCTTAGCTTTGGGTTTCTCATCTGTAAAATAAGGAATTGGACTAGATGATTTCTGATGTCTCCTCCAACTGTAAAATTCTGTTTTAAGGTATTAAGGTCTAACTAGTAAAACATTAATGATACTTATTAAGGGATTCCGCCAATGGGAAATTGCTTTAGCTTATTTTTTGTTGACACTAATGCTTGGATTTAGCATCCATTAGCTGGGTCACATAATTCAAATCAGCAATTTTTTATAACCCCCAAAATTTGGCATTTTGTCATAAACAAATCAGTTATTTTATTCTGATCATTCATTGTGTATATAGAGTAGAAAATAGTCAAGCTCTCATTCCAAATAGAACACTTTTGATAAGACTTCAACTCATTATTAAATAAACATTTCATTAAACCAGTGATATTTCCCATCTCAAAAAAAGATAATACAAAATTTATAATTTGTTTAATGCATCAATAACAGGGAAATCTTACCTTTAAAATTTCTTTGTAAAATGAGTTTTTTTTTTTGTTTCTTAAAATAATTACTAATGAAGAGTTGTTTTTTTTTTTCTTTTAACCTTCCTGTTTAATTCCATTGGACTAATAAATGATAAATTAGAGGAATCTAAAAAGCTCTTTTAGGATGTAATCTCTCTTCCACTTTGTGATGTCATCACTGACAATTATTATCTTGGAAATACAACTCAAGCATGAAATATAAATCAGGAATGTGTCAGAAAATTGCTTTAGATACAGCAAAAATTTGCATACAATGGTATTGGACAAAAATATGGAATAAATATTTTTTTTCAGCCTGGAACAATTTTATACATTTATTTAGCCACCCATTCTAATATTATTTAAAATATACACTTTATCTTACCTAATTATTATTTGATTTCAACAAATACCTTAATTTTCTTGCTTCTCAGTTTCAGATATTTAATTACCAACACAAGGTTTCATCAAGATGAAAGTAAAATGACCTGGCCAACAAAACTGCATCAGTAATGAAAAACAAGAAGCTCATTTAAATAGAGAGTTCATATTGGAAAATATTCTATAATTTATATTATGCCTTCATTCCCCTTAGGAAAAACAATTAAGATTCTAGAGGGAACATGCTTCTTTTCTAGATAAAAGTGAATTACTACTAACTTAATAATATGTACTCATTTTATAAATAGTCAATTTAATATGTTAAAGAAAGAAACCTAAATTGTAGAAAAGTGAAAAAAATTTCCCATAAAATATAATTATATACGCAATTTGCTATGAATTTTCATTTTTCTTGTTAGACAATTAACATTTCACTTTCAACCTACTTGTTTCTTTGTAATTAGGGTGAGTCACTTTTTGACAGCATATAGTAAGGTCTTGCTTTAAAACAACTCTGTTAATCTCTGCCTTTTTACTAGATGGCTTAAATTAATTTACTTTTAAATTCACTACTGATAATGCAGACTTTCTTTTGCCATTTGGTTATTTAATCTTTGTAGTCTCATAGCTTTTTTGTTCCACAATTCTTCTGTTAATGTCTATTTTTACATATACATGTGATTTTTTGCATGTTGTATCATTTTGAGTGCCATCTCATTTCCATCTGGATACATTTTGCGTATATTTTCCTTTTGGTTACCATGGCGTTACAATTTAACAACCCAAATATATAACAATCATATTTGGTTTGATATCAACTTGTCTTTAATAGCATACACATATACTTTTCCTATAGCCCTCTGTCCCACTACCTTTTTTTGTGCTTGTTACCAATTATATATTTGTACAGTATATGTCTGAAACCATAGATTTACCATTATATTTATATATTTGTATTTTTGCCATTGTGGGTAGTAAGAAATGGAGTTACGTACCAAAAAATAAAATACTATTGGCATTTATAATTACCCAAGTCATTAACTTTATTAAGATTCTTATATTGCTCATTTATTGTTTTCCTATTATACTTTAGGTCTTTCTTTGTATTTTCCTTTATCTTCTCAAGCATTCTTATGATAATTTTTGATAAAATCTTTGTTCATTATATCTATATTCTTGTCTTCTTTTGTGTTTTCTAAATTTTTATCCTTTTCCTTTCAATGGGTCATCACTTCATGTTCCATTGTATGCCTTGTTATCCTTTGCTACACATTGTACATTTTAATATTAAAAAATGTTAACACAAAGATTTATTCCCTTAGATGCCTGTTTCTTGATTTTGTAACTAGCTCATGATGCAACAGAGATTTCCTTGAGTGGCAACCCTCCTTCCAGGAAGGTTGCTGAAGATGAAAGAAAGTGCAGCTTCCTCCCTTTCTGCGTCTTTTTGTCCTGGGCTTATGATTGCTATTTGCTTGGGAGTTCCCGAGTTTACATTAACTTAAATGTACCTCCGCATCCAAGGAGAGAGACTTTCTCCATCTCTTGGGTGTTGAAAGCAGAAAAGCCTTCACTTGAAGGGGAAATTCTGGGTGGGGATGCATGCTAGAAAGGAGTTAAATCAGTCTTTTCCAGCTGAAACAAGGCCTAGGGCCCATGAAGGGGGCACAATATAGCTCCAAACTGCCCTGTGGAGGAGATCAAGAAAGGTGTCAGGAGCTTCTTCCACAGACCCCCAAACCTACACTTTCTTGATTTGCCCAACAAATTCTGCCCTTAACTGTCACCCACAGATATGAGGAAGTATAGGGCTATTAACAATTCTCAGGCATCCGGGGACAAGTTGGAACAATAGTCACTTTCAGAGACAGGTCCCCAGCAATCCAAAGTATGTAACTGAAAGCAGTGATCAGTGATTGGCTGTGCCCTTTTCTAATCTCTTGGAAGTGAAGTTTTATGCCTTTTTATAGCATCAGTAATCTAGCCAGGTGCCAGACCCCATGGCAGCCTACTGTGAGAGTGGGGCTGGTCACCAATAACCACCATGAGAGGAGGTCAGTTTTTTACTCTTTACCATAATTTGCCAACCTCTTCCTCCCACTTTCCCTGAATACTGTACAGTATTCTACTGTACTCTGAAATTTCAAAATGGTTGTTTCAGACAGTACTGGCCTGTTTAATGGTTGTCCTGGTGGAGGGACTGAATCCCTTATCTTCCTGTTCTGCCATATTTCCACAATCCCTTTGCATTTCGTATTTTATTGTCATAAGTTTGGTTCCATAAATCCCAAGATCATGGAAGACTTATAAATCCATTCTGATAGGAGTATTTAACTTGATTTAATTTACCAAGAGGATTAATGTTGTGATAAACCACAGTGTTTACAATGTTCATGATTTCATAGGGACAAGTAGGAAATCTATAATAGGCTCATAGTTTTTCATAGATATATTTTATATAACTGACCAATTTTCAAAAATATCAATTTATTCTTTTCTCGTCACTTATTTCCCAATCTCCTTCTTCTTATCTTTATTAACCTTCCCCCTCACCTGTTTTCTGTTTTCTATTTCTCCTGCAACAACTCTTCCCACTTATCCTTTTACTTAAATTTTCATCTTCATATTTTAGTAAACAGTAAACCAATAAAGAAAAATCGATTGTAAAGAACAGATATAATTTCTTAAGGGGGAAGGGATTGTTCAGAATTTCCTCTCTAAATCACTGCCCTCTTCAATGTTTTAATTGTTAAAGGACAATTAAAGTGTTATTGCTTTGGACATCACCATCCAAAAATACTCAAGATTGGGGAATGAACAATGAGCTAATATCAAGTTATTATCAGTCTACTATAGACTTATTATTATTCTAGCAATGGAAGAGCTCTTATCGCTGTTATAAAGGCAGCCACCACCAGAGGTTCTGAGGGATGGGAGAAGGAAGAATAGGTTTAACTGGGGGCATTTTTGGGACAATGGAGTTATCTCGCATGACATTGCAATGTCAGATACAAGCCATTGCATATTTTGTCATTACTTACATAATTGTGTGGGACAGAATGTAAACTATAATGTAAACTGTAGTCCAAGGTTAGTAGCAATGCTTCAATATGTGTTCATGAATTGTAACAAATGTACCACACTAATGAAAGATGTTGTTAATGTGGGAAAGTGTGGGAAGGGGAGGGAGTGGGTCATATAGGAATCCCTTATATTTCTATGTAACATTTATGTAATCTAAAGCTTCTTTTAAAATTAAAAATTAAAAAAAACTAAAATGTTATTGATAACATTAGCATTACAAATACAATGGGAGAATGCTATAAAAGTTATTATATGATGGACAAAGGATGGGAAATTTAGATTTTGGAATAAGTGATGTTGAGAAATGAACAAAAATTAATAGTATGCTAAGCAAGTTCTGTTTCTCTATGACAGTGTATTACAAGACTTTGTCTCCTATTCTTCTTGACACTAAAAAGAACAGACATGAACACAATGTAAGCTGTTGTTGAATAAGGAATATTATGGGAGCAGAAGCCCAGAATGGATGCATAGTTCTTGAAACAAAGGAGACCAAATTTATGGGTAAGTAGTGGGGTATGGGGATGTCTCAAATATGTTTTAAAATATAAGTATATTAATTGGTAGGAATAAGAAAGGCGACCACAAAAAGGAAATTGACTGAAAAAAATCTTCTCACAAATATCAGTTAGGATCCACATCAATTCTCTACTCTTTCTCTTTCATCCACCACCAAAATCACTATGTTATATAGTCCCTAGATTATTCTCTACCTTCCTTTGAATTGATATTTACATTCACAAAGTATCTCTTTCAGCCACAATCACATTTACAAATCAGCAGCTTTGATTATAATCACTGTGTTACCATCAACTCTTCGTTTCCACACTTTTACAATAAACATTATTAAAAGGTCTATATATATTAAGCATCTGCTCCCATTCTCAACCCTCAAACTATCTCCTAGAAATCTATACTCTAGATTAGGTGTTCTTAACCTTTTTGGTTCCAAGGACCCCTTTGCCATACAGGTGAAAACCATGGACTCTTTCTTAGAATGTAGCAGCAGATAGTTATATGACACTCAACATTGGCAAGTCTTTAAATTAAATTTTAGGATTATTCAAAATTACATTTTACAACTTTCCTATAATTTCAATACCTGATAACCTAACACAGTTCAATGTCTGTTCAAATGGTCATTTCTGGGAAACATTTAGAAATTTGAGTTTTTCCACAGTGTCATAAAACCATCTCCACCATCCTTACAAACTTTTTTACAGGTTGTTATCCACTGAACACAGAACATGCTACATCAAAATAAAAATCATACTAAGTCCACACTATACTGTGTATTATTTGATAAATATATCGCATCCACGCCAACACATCCACACAAGAATGTTTTTTTTTTGAATTTTCAATTCAAGCTCATAGGCCCCCTGAAATCTTTCCATGGACTGCTTATGGGTCTGTAGACCCCTGGTTAAGAACCTCTGCTTTAGAATTTATCTCTGTGAGTTTACTCATCATATTTAGTTCATATTAGTAAGACCATACAATATCTTCTTGTTTCAATCTGGCTTATTGCACTCAACATAATATTTCAACGTTTTTCCAGATTGTCACATGCATCCTGATTTCATTTATTCTTAGAGCTGAATAGTATTCCATGGTATGGATATATCACATTTTGTTTACCCCTTCATTGGTTGATGGACATTTAGGCTGTTTCCCTATTTTAGCAATTGTGAATAATGCTGCTATGAACATCAGTGTGCAAATGTCATTTTGCATCCTGGCCTTCAGTTCTTTTACAAGAACAGAACTTTCTATAAGGTAAGACATGGTATCTCATTGTTGTTTTGATCTGCATTTTCCTAATAGCTAGTGATGATGAACATTTTTTTCATGTGCTTTTTGGCCATTTGTATTTTCTCTTTGGACAAACATCTATTCAAGTATTTTGCTCATTTTTTAATTGGGTTGCTTGTCTTTTATCATTGAGTTGTATGATCTGTTTATATAACATGGATATCAAACCCTCATCAGATATGTGGCTTCCAAATATTTTTTCCAATTATGTAAGATATTTTTATTTCCTTGAGAAAGTATTTGAAGAAAAAGTGCTTAATTTTGAGGAAGTTCCATTTATTTAGTTTTTCTATCTCTGCTCATGCTTTGGATGTAAGGTTTAAGAAACTAATACTTATCACAAGATCTTGAAGATTTTCCTTACATTTTCTACTCAGAGTTTTATGATTGTAACATTTATATTTAGGTCATTGATTTATTTTGAGGTAATTTTTTGTATAAGGTATGAGAAAGGGGTCTTATTTGTTTCTTTTGAGTATGGATATCCAGTTCTCCTAGCACAATTTGTTGAACAGACTTTTCTGACCAAGATGAGTGGTCTTGACAGGCTTGACAAAAATCACTTGACTGTAGATTTGAGGGTCTATTTTTGAGTTTTTTATTTGCTTCCATTGGTCAATGTGTCTATCTTTATGCCAGTACCATGCAGTTTTTTTTGAGTGTGTGTGTGTGTGTGTCTGTTTACCACTATAGCTAAGTAATATGCTTAAGAGTAAGGAAGGGATTGTTTTCCAACTTTGTTCTTTCTAAAGAAATTTTGGGATATTCAGGCCCCATTATCTTTCCAAATAAATTTGATAATTTTCTTCTCCACTGCTTCAAATTGCTGCTGGTGTTTATTGGGATTGTGTTGAATCTGTAAAGTAGTTTGGGTAGAATTGACATCTTAATGATATTTAGCTTCCAGTACATGAACATGGAATATCCTTCCATTTATTTAGGTCTTCTTTGTTGGTTTTTTACAGCAATATTTTGTGGTTTTCTCTATACAGTTCCCTTAAGTACTTGGTTAAGTTTATTCCTAAATATTTTATTCTTTCAGCCTCTAGAATAAATGGAAGATTTTTCCTGACTTCCTCCTCAGATTCCTCATCAATAGTATATAGAAACTTTTATAGTATTATTGCTTTTTGCAACTTAATATTGTATCCTATCATTTTGCTTAATTTGTCTATTAGATCTAGTAGCTTTATTGTCTTTTTGGGGGGATCTTTAGGAATCAGTTAATATTATCAGTGAATAACAAACATTTTATTCTTCTTTTCATAATTGGGTGACCTTTATTTATTTTTATTGCTTAATTGCTCTAGCTAGAACTCTTAGCACAATATTGAATAACAGTGGTTACAGTTACATCCTTGTCTTGTTCCAAATCTCAGTGGGAAAGCATTCAGTGTTTTACCATTGACTACAATGTTAGCTGTGGGGTTTTGATACATGAATTTTACTGTTTAGAATGTTTACTTCTCGTTCTATCTTTTGGGATTTTTTTTTTTTT
>JAQZBX010026414.1:0-28950 GCA_029593785.1 Cabassous unicinctus | reverse complement strand
TGCCTAGTCTAATCTTTTCCTGCCACACCACATGGCCACAGTATGGCTGAGAATGGGCTCTGTATGGGACCTTGAATTCCACTTGAACCTGTGTAAGAGAGAAGAGGGCAGACAGATCTGAGGGCCAGAGACCACAAGCATGTGGTCGTGTCTCCTTAAAGCAGACAAGGGGTCTGTGGAACAAAATAAAGGATGATAACCCCTGCCTTAAAGGAATGAAGAAATGCACTCTAATTACTAAACCTCTCCCCTGTAGAATAAGGAACCTCTTCAAGTGCCATCAATTACGATTAAAAGATTCCTGGCTTTCTTGCTCCCTGCCTATTTCCTTGTAACACTCCAATCTTTCAGCAAAAAATGCTTGCAAGGTTTTACCTCTTATGGGAGTCACTAATGGGATGCAGCCCCAATTTGTGTCTCCTCGGGGGCAGGGCTTCTCTATACCCCTTAGCTCCGTACCTAGCAGCTGCCCAGGGATTCTTCTGGAGGAACGAAGCTGGGGGGTCCTGCCAAAGTTTCTGCTGTGGACAGACACTGGGACTTTGAGTCCAGGTGATTCTAAAGTCAAGTCTTTCCATAAACTAAGCTAAGTGTGTAAAATTCTCTTTTCTGTTCTAATCTGTGCTTGCTTTAACTTTGTTAGTCTGCTCATGCCTAGGAAATCTTAAATCAAATTTGGGGTTCGCCTGTTACAAATTGGATAATGGTGAAAGGTAATCTAAAAATGAATCTTTAAATGTCAATACTGTCTAGCGAGTGGATTTAATGTATAAATCACAAGTGGGATTGGTTCAACTGCTAGAAAAGCAGAAAACTTAGCAAAGTTGTTACTAACAAAGTTCTTGCGGCTTAGTTAATAAAGGTACCCAATTCACCTTAAAGTAATAACTTACTAGAAACTGTAACTGAGTTAAGATCATTTATAGATGCCTTTATATTATAATACAGCAGAAGATAATACAGATAATAACTGAAATTACAACTGGGTAGATTTAGCCTAAATCTACTATTTTAAGTGTAAATCTTAAAATGAACTTCGATCTTCCCTCTTTTAAATGGATAAAGTAACTTCCATTGCTTGCTAATTGTAATCTAAGGTAAATTAACCAGTCTATGTGGCTGTGGTTAATTTTAAAGAGTTTGTAAAAGCATCTTCTAAACTGAAGCATTTAAATGGCTAATTCCAGGAAGCCATTACTAATTAGGAACCTAAATTGATATTAATGGCAAAAAGTAACTTCATAGCAGGGAAACTTGTTGGAAGCCACCTCATTCAAGTTGGTGGTAACAAAAGATAATCTTGATTCCATTGGGAATCTTCAGTTTTCATAAAATAATGGAAAAAGTAGCTTTTCCTGTACTGCTAAAGTTAAATACCTGTTAATTAATGTTTTCATGGTAAAAGTGTAGCAGTAAGAAGCAAAGCACTAAAAAGTTAAGTTCACTTGATATGTTACACATTGCATTGGAAGTGTTTAAAAAGTGTATAAAAATCAAAAGAAACTTCAGCATTGTCAAACTGTTGTACATTAAAACCAGACCTTCAATACATTGCAGGTTGCCTCTCCATTGGAGTTATTGGCTAGGTTGGTCACTGACTCCTAAATAATAAAGGTATCTACCACATCTCTAGTTGTGGTCCTAAAGTGGATGGAGAGCACACTGAACTTTCAAACTCCTGCAGCAGCCAGCAATGGCTCGATATGGCCAGATGCACAATGGACATTGCCTCCAAACCGGCACTGTTTCATAGTGCCAAAGGGTGCTTTGCATCAGGCCGGTGGAATACTGGAGCCTACTTTCCCAGCTTCTCTTTAGGGTTAACGGTGCTGCAGCATGCTGGCAGTGTGAAGGACATACCAAGTGAAGCAATGATTACCAGAGTGATGTAAATAGAACTTAAACACAATTGGCTTTATGTCCTGCTCCCATAGAGAGATAACATGTAGGATATTGCAAACCTGGAGCTTAGATCTATTAACTGCAGCTCAAAGAGAAACTTATATATTGGGTAGTGCATTAATTAGTACTAAGTACTGTACCTATGTCTCTCCTGTTCTAGTTATATGCCAGATATTAGAGTGATATCTTTCCTATCCTAGATCATCTGCAGAGGGATATTGGACATGTTAAAAAGTCCTGGTAAACTTCATTTTCTAAGTAGTTAATAAACATGCCTGTAAGATAAAGGAATAGCCACCTTGCCTGAGAGCAATGGGGGCAAGAGCCCTTTTAATTTAAAAAGGCCACCAAATTAACTTGGGGGTGACCTCTCAGTCTTCACCCCACACCAGGTAAATGACATGCTTAACCCAGGTCTCCCTCCTAGCCCTTATTCCAGAACCTGTCCCACTCATACCCTGGGGAGGACTAGCAATCCCACATGCCATCCTGCCCGGGCTAAGCATTTCCCACCAGAAGGGAAACAGCAAACAGAGTGGCTAAGACCCACTTCAGCTTAGCCCCTTCAAGATGGTCTATGCATAACCTTTCCTCACTCAGGACCTGAAAACCAGGTTCTGATCAAAACCTGGCAGAAGAGGCCTTACACTCAATTAGAGCCAAAAAGGAAGGGACCTTATTCTGTGGTTCTGATCACTCCAGCAGCTATTAAAGTTAAAGGAATTGCCAGCTGGGTGCACTTAGCCTGAGTGAAGTCAGCTGTGTAAGGAAGTGCCTGCTCACCAAAAGCACCTGACGGGACATACAAGTGCCAGTCATTGGACAGCCTGCAACAACTCTTCAAGAGACAAAGCTAAGTAGCGTGTGTGTCAAAGCCAGCTGTTCCCTCTAACTCTAGCCCAAACACCTGCCAAAAACCCCTTAAGAAATCTTGTCTGTTTTCATTTCCTGTGGTTCCTCCCTATACAATAACTAAAAGGGCGATGCCTCTTCTCATCCCCCTCTTAGCTAGCTGTCTTAAGCATAACCACCACCATAGAAAACTGGGATTGGCAATTTATACCAAACCCCATTATCTATTACAATCTCTCCCTAAAGCTAACTAACAGCATAGAAGAAACTAGCTGTGCCTTAGAAGTCCTAAAACAGCAAACAAATTCTCCTGCTGCTGTAGTTCTGCAAAATCGCAGAGCCCTTAACAGGCTAATAGCGGCACGAGTGGGGGGGGGGGTGCGGGAACACATGCCTATTTTTCAAGAAAAATGCTGTTTCTATATAAATCACTCTGAAATAGTCTTAAACAGCATTCAAAACCTGCAAGATGAAGCCCACCAAATTCAGGGGAATGCAGTCTCTGAAGGCACCTGGCCTTTCTCACTCTCGTGGTCCAGTATGTTATAGCTGAGCCCTCTTTTTGGACCCACTTACCACCATCTTCTTTATCCTTTTAGTGGGGATATATCTTCAAAATTCTAAGTTTATTTCTTCCAGAATCAATGCCTTCCAAAACAAGATATTAGTCACACGAGGATTTCAGCCAGTTCCAACCACAGTGTCGGACCGTCTTCCCTCAATCTCAATAGAATAGCCAGAGAGGTTTATGCCCTGTCAGGCAGGGACTACTGCCCTAACCAGCAGGAAGTAACTACAGAAGAACGATCACTGCCCCACAGGATCCCCCTTAAGAATAGGCATGAACTCTCTGAGGGGAGAGTTGAGGCAAATAGTACAAGGTAATGGAGGAGAAGACAACCCACAGCATGGCTGACAGACAACATGGTCGGCAGACAACATGGCTGCAAGGCCTCACTGGGACCTTGAGTTTAACCTTGAGGTCTCCGAGTTTCTCTTTCTGGGACTTCCCCTTGGCCCCCGATATTCCAAAAGGGCCTCACCATTGGCCACTACCATAGGTGGGTAACCAATAACTGCTGGGGCCCATCCCCTTATCATGAGCAAGGGGGTGGAATAATTAACAGTTTAAAAGGTAATCACACAAGGCAGAACCCCTCTCTCTGCCTAGAGGGCCCTGCATCAAATCTTGAGTATTTCCATATTTCTCTCCCATTTCTCTTCCCTCCCTACCTTAATAAATTGCTGGTCTAACTGAAAAAAAAATCATACTTAATGGTGAAAGGCTGAAAGCTTTCCCTTTAAGATCAAGAACAAAACAAGGATGCCCACTCACACCACTCTTATTCAATATTGTCTTAGAAGTTCAGACAAGAGCAATCAGGCAAGAAATAAATAAAAGGCATCCAAATTGGGAAGGAAGAAGTTAAACTTTCCCTATTTGCATATGATACATAAAATCCTGAAAAATCCACAACAAAGCTCATAGAGCTAATAAATAAATTCAGCAGAGTGGTAGGGTACAAGATCAACACCCCAAAATCAGTAGTGTTTCTATACACAAGCAATGAATAATTTGAAGAAGAAATCAAGGAAAAAAGTCCATTCACAATAGCAACTAAAATAATCAAATATCTAGGAATAAATCTAACCAAGGATGTAAAGGACTTGTACACAGAAAACTACAAAATATTGTTTTAAAAAAATCAAAGAAGATCTAAATAAATGGGGAGAATTCTGTGTTTATGGACTGGAAGACTAAATATCATTAAGATGCCAACATTGCCCAAAGCAACTTATAGATTCAAAGCAATCCCAATCAAAATTCTAACAACTTTCTTTGCAGAAATGGAAAAGCCAAGCCATCTTGGAAAAGAAGAATAGAACTGGAAGATTCACGCTTCTCTACCTTAAAACATTTTAAAAAGCCACAATGCTGTAGGTCATTTCAAAGAGGGCTTGTGGGACTGAAACCATGAGCTCTTAACACTATGACATAAGATTGATGTTCTCCATAGGATGACACAGACAATCAGTGTTTTGTTTTCTTCCTGAGGGCAATACAAGATGTAGCCAATTCACTGACACAACTCATACATAGTCCATGTTGGTGATGTGGATAAATAAATAAATGGCTCAAAGTTTAAAAAAAAAAAAAAAAAAAAGCCACCGTACTCAAAACGGCATGGTCCTGGCACAAGGACAGATATATAAACCAATGGAATTGAATTGAGAACTCAGATATCAGTCCTCACATTTATGGCCAACTGATTTTTGACAAGGAGTCAAAAACTACTCACTTGGGAAAGAAAATTCTCTCAACAAATTGTGCTGGGAAAACTGGATCTCCATTTGCAAAAAAATAATAATAATAATCATAGGCAAAAATCAATTCAAAATGTATCCATTTGCAAAAAAAGTAATCATAGGCAAAAATCAATTCAAAATGTATCAAAGACCTAACTAGAAAAGCTCGAGCTATCAAACTCCTAGAAAAAAGCATGGGGAAGTATCTTTAGGACCTTGTATTAGGCAATGGTTTCTTAGACATTACACCCAAAGGGAAAAAAAATAGACAAATGAGAACTCATAAAATTAATAACTTTTGTTTAAAAAAAGTAAAAGCCTCAAAGGACATTATCATGAAAGTAATATTTGGAAACCACATATCTGATAAAGGTTTAATATCAGTATATATAAAGAAATCCATCAGCTTAACAACAAAAAGATGAACAACCCAATTTAAAAATGGGCAAAAGATTTGAATAGATAACTCTTCAAAGAAAATATACAAATGGCCAGAAAGTACATGATAAGGTGCTCAACATCATTAGGCTTCAGGGAAATGCAAATGAAAACCACAATAAGATACCATTTCAAACCCATTAGAATGGCTGCTATTAAAAAAATAAAATAGTCACTCCTACTCTCCAGTTCTTCAGGCTTTCCCTGGACAACTAACAAAACAATGATGATAGACGAGCCCCATCCCCAAAACAAGGAGTATCTTCCACTGCAAGCAAAACAATCCCATTCCTCTGCCCCATAATATCTAAGTCCCTTCTCTGCCTGAAGAGGTCAGAGTGGACATCATCCCAAATCCCTCAAGATTGTGGAATGAACAAAAATACGGTAGAAGTACAACTTCTGATTAAAGCAAATTTATTGTTATTGTAGTTATTATCTTGTGTTAACTGAGTAACTTGCACCATTGATATTTTTAAAAAGATTTAATTAAAAAAAAAAAAAAGTGTTGGAGAGGATGCGGAAAAATAGGAATACTCATCCACTGCTGGTGGCAATGCAAAATGTCCCAGGTGCTGTGGAAGACAGATTGGCCATCTCTCAGAAAGCTAAGTAAAGAACTCCCATATACTTGCTAATCCCACTATTGGGTATACACCTCAAAGAATTGAAAGCAGGGACTCAGTTATTTGCACACTGATGTTCATGGCAGCATTATTCACAGTTCCCAAAAGATGAAAACAACCCAAGTGTCCATCAGCAAATGAATGGATAAATAAAATGTGGTATATATATACTATAGAATATTATTCAGGAGTAAAAAGGAATGAAATCCTGATACATGCGACAACATGCATGAACTTTGAAGTTCATGTTGAGTGAAATAAGCCAGACACAAAAGGACAAATATTTTATGATCTCATTGATTTGAAACAATTAGAAGAAGCAAACTCATAGAGCCAGAATCTAGAATAAAGGTTACAAGGGGACGGGTGGGGATAGGGAATGGGAAGTTAAGGCGTAAAATATATAGGATTCCTATTTGGAATGATGGAAATGTTTAGGTAATGGATGGTGGTGATGGGAGCACAACATTGTAAACCCAATTAACAGCACTGAATGTTTATCTGAATATGATTAAAAGGGGAAATGTTAGATTGTATATATGGTAACAGAATAAAAATGAAAAAAAAAAAATCCATGGAAATACACTACACAAACAGGGAACTCTAATTTAAACCATGGACTTTAATTAATATTACAATTATAAAAATGTTTTATCATTGATTGTAATTAATGTTCCAAACCATGAAAGGTGTTGGTGGTGAGGTGGTATATAGGAATCCTGTATTTTTTGCAGCATTTGACCCACAAATTTTCTAATAAAAAAAAAACACATCCAGATAAATATTTACAGAGCAATATTTAGGCAATATTTAAGAAACAAGATGAAACAAAATTTTACCATTTTCAACCTACTAACAGTATAGTTGAAGTACTAACTAAAATAGTTTGCCCACAGTGTACTGCTTAATGCTCATTCAGTACCTCAAAAAATGACCACAAAATAACCAATGCATATTTTTCACCATTTTCTAATAATGTGTAGCCAAAACATTTAAAAATTGTTTTTAATGAAGTACTTACTCTCCATATTTATTCAAGGTAGGTGCAGGACAAAGCATATAATTCAGTTCTACATTTACTGGTATTACACCTAGAGATAAAATAACATTGAATTAATAAAGTACCTTATGTATCTTGCACAATTTCATTAGTGATATAAATCATATGCTGAAATCAGAGATCAAGTGTAGAAAATCATATTTATTAACATAAAAAACAAAAATGATATTCATCTAACAAAAGAGGAGAAGGAAAGTGGAATAGAAAATAGAAAGAAATTATACACTTAATTAATATATAGTATTGTTAAATGATAAATTATGATTTTCTGAAATGAAGTTCATATACATTGGTTACAAATACTATAAAATTATCATAGTTTTTCTTCCCTTTTGTAAGTATCTTATATTTTTAAGGATAAACGGATGTATATTTTTAAAGCAAAATTTATAAATTATAGAGAAAAGAAGATGAATGTCTCAGAGGAAAATGAACTTATTTGGAGAGTTTAATAAAATAGTTGTGTCTAGAGTAAATAACACATCTTACGAATCTGGGTGATTAAATTCCCCTTAGAGTTTTGATAATATATAAGAGAAAAATGACCTAGACTGAAATATTAAGAATAGTTACACAGTCAAAGAGAACATTCAAGAATGTGAATGATGGAAACACAATTTTGAGGCTACTCAGGACAGAGTCCAGCATTTATGAAGCTATGAAAATTTCATCATCATTCAGTAACTATTAAATAATTACCATTACTATTGTATTATCATCAGGACTTAATTTCTTTCCTCTTTGACTACAAAATATAATATAGTTGGGTTTAGTTGGCAAAAAGAGAAAAACACTTGATTCTGATATGCTGTGCAGGTGTGAAACAGCATTGAGATTGTGAGACCACCTACTCATTGTGTATGTCTCATTGACAGTGTAAGTGCAGAGCACGCTGCCATTCCGACTGCCCAGCATGAATCCTCTTCCCTTCAAAACTATTTGAAATTCCTCTAGAAGAAAAAGGAAAAGTAAACATTTTATTCACTGTTTTCCAAAAAAGTGACAACTTGATACTAAAGTATTAAGTGCAGAGGATGAATTTCTTCATACTAATCAGTCAACTAATAACAATGAAGACAACTCTTATTTCCAAATCCACTTTGCATTCCTAGACCCTCTAAAGAAAATCAGTGAAGATGCCAATCGCTGCCACATAGGGATACATTATTTTATTGTTTAAACAGTGATCCAGGTATTAGAATGAAGCAAAACACTCATTCCCTACCAGATACCATACAAATGTCCCCAAATTCTATCCTTAAGAAAAATATCAGCAGTAGAGAAATCCCTTTCCTTTTCTCTCTCTTCAGTTATTGAGGTATTCAAATATTCAGGGATTTCTCTGTTTTCAGGTATTAATTATTCATTTTCTTTGCTTCTTAGGGCAGTTGTGTGTAGTTTTTTTTTTTCTTTAAAAAAGTCCTCCCCCCCAGCAGAGGTAATGTATTTTGTACCACTAATAATCTATGCCACTCATCAAAGGAAGCTATTTAACTTATTGTATTCTTTCTATATTGTAGGATCAGTTATTAAGTATTAGAGAGTAAAAGAAAATGCTAGAACAAGAGCTAACTGATCAGATATAGTAATAGGAGGCTAAATGGTATATTAACAACTACCTGCAAGATAGTATATTAACAATTTTAACAGTGAGTAAATCTCAATCCTCTCAACACCACCTATCTAACTTAACCAACACACATATTAACTATGGAAGAAATATACTACCATGCTACTCTCCATTAAATGTGTTATGAAAGGAATTTAACTTAAGTTAAAATAGAATGCAAATAAAACTTAAAATGGGATTCAGTAAAAGACTTTAGCATAGAGCATTTAGAAGATCTAAATGGCCAATTACTAATAACAAATATTGGACCTGTCCCTGTCTTAGTTTTCTATCTGTAAACTAGGGATTTAAAAAACTGTCAAACAGGGAAGCGGGTGTGGCTCAGTGGATAGAGCTCCCATTTACCATATGGGAGGCCCCTGGAAGCGGGGCCTCCTTGTGAGGGCAGGCCGGCCGCGCGGCCTGGTGGGCTGATGCAGCAAGACCTCACAACAGGAAGCGGGTGTGGCTCAATCCATAGAGCTCCCGTTTACCATGTGTGAGGCCCTGGGTTTGCTTCCCGGGGCCTCCTTGTGAGGGCAGGCCAGCCCGCGCGGCACGGTAGGCTGATGCAGCGGGACCTCACAGCAAGGGGGAGATAAGCAGACACGGAGAAAACACACAGCGTAATGGACACAGCAAGCACAAGCAGCAAGGTGGGGATAAATAAATAAATAAATAAATCTTTAAAAACAAAACAAAACAAAAAAAACTGTCAAACAGGGTTGTTAGGAGGATTAGGTGAAATTACAAATGCAAAGCAGTATGTACCCAGCATATAATAGGAGTTTTATAAATAACTATCACCTTAATATTATTTTTGTTTATTTTTCTTTGTTACTTCCAGAAATATATTAATCTATGATCTTAGATAAAATAATCCTGCTCTCAGATGTTCAAATGCACTATTTCTCTTAAACACCTCAATAATCATTAATTAGAGAGCCAAGACCATTTCCAGTAAATTGGGAGGTTCTGTGACAAATTACACAGCACATCTCCTTCTCCATCAGATCCAAATTTTCCTTTTCTAAGTAATGCCAGGTTAAAGTAAATTCCAAATCAGTCTTGAAGAAGAAATAAAATAGGTGAGAGAGGATCACAACTAAGAGCTCAAACTTGCGGTCACTTCTTAGCACCCGCTGATGAAGCCACCTACTTCCTTCCTGTAATACGCCCATAAGTCACTTCCTTGTGCACTCTGATATATGTGTGCACATCCTGTCCTTTAGCCAGGTCATTAAAGCACAGGGCTCACAGTCTACAGGTATGTGACTGTTTTTATAAATAAAGAAAAGAAAAGATTTCCTATTTTATTTTACTTCCCATAAGAAAGGTCCCAAATGGGTATTAAATATACAGAAGATTTTAAAAGCCTATCACACAATATGCTCATTATTTAAAATAACACTCCAATCTTAAAAATTTGAATTTAAAATAGAAATATTTCAAGGAATTATTTTAAAATTCTTACAGAAAAAGATGCCAAAAAGTTAATTTTGTTATGCTCTTTCCAGCATGTGTTTCAAATCATATATTTTAGCTAGGAAAAAATATAATTTCTTACATGGTATTTTAAAATTCTAAATACTTACGCCCCACACAGACACTTGATGGCGACAATTCCAGGATTTCGGTGCATGACTGAGCTAATATCTAGAAAGGAAAAACCAAAGAGCAAGATTTAAAACCAAATTGTAAAAACCGAAAGAATATTGAATTCCCATCCTGGGGAGTTCTGCTACATTCTCTAATAGGATGGCAAGACTCCCCTGAGTGCAAGGTCAATGTCTAGTGAAGGAAGAGAGACCATTATGCCAAACCCTTGACATTGATGATTGCACTTAGGAACCTTTTCTTATGAAATTGAAACTTAAGTCTAGTATTATATACTGCCAGAGTTATACCTCCTGAAAGTCTCCTTGTTGCTCAACTGTGGCCTCTCTCTAAGCCAAACTCAGCATATAAACACACTATATCTTCCCCTCAGCGTGTCACATGACTCCCAGGGATGAGCCTCCCTGCCACTGAGGGATTATTATCAAGCACCAACTAGCAATGCATCTGGAAAAAGACCTTGACCAAAAGGGGGAAAATGGTAAATACAAATGAGTTTTTATGGCTAAGAGATTTCAGAGTGTGTCGGGAGTTCATTCCAGAGGTTATGCTTATGCAAGTGTCAGCAAGATCTCACTGGCTGCCACAGTAAACAGTGCTTCAAAAATAGCGGGGCTCCTGAGAGCTCTAGAGATATCCAGAAACTATAAGCAGGACAGACAGCTCAGGAATTCGGCACCCTGTCAGTGGACCTTACTTTGGAATTTATGCTCCTTAGTGTAACAGAGTTAGACTCATTTATAGGTTCTCTACACATGGCTCTTCTGCTCCTTTTTTTTTGAACTCATATTTAGCACTATACTTGATAAATATGTGTCTCAGAGACTTAAATCTTTGGTCCAGCCATGTGCCAGTTGAGCCCTGAATTTCAACAGAGTTGCGATACCTACTCTCCAGTTCATTGGACTGACCTAAGACAACTAACAAGGAGATGATGATGGACAATGCCCATCCCAAGGAACAGAGAGTGTCTGCAACTGCAAGCAAGATAGCTCCATCCATCTGCCCCGATGGGATCCAAGCCCCCTTTCAATTAGAAGTAGAGTGGGCATCATCATCCCAAAATCCTCAAGATTGAGGAATGTACAATGGACTAAAGTAGACTTATTATTATTGTACTACAGCCTTATTATTATTCTAGCAATGGAAGAACTCTTATCCTTGATGTAAAAGCAGTGGCACCAGAGGTTCTGAGGGATGGAAGAGCGAAGAATAGGTGTAATATGGGGGCATTTGGGGGACATTGGAGTTTTCCTGCATGACATTGCAGTGACAGATACAGGCCATTGATATTTTGTCAAAACTTACAAAATTGTGCAGGACAAAGTGTAAACTATAATGTACATTGTAGTCCATGGTTAGTAGCAATGCTTCAGTATGGATTCATCAACTGTAACAAATGCACCACAGTAATGAAGGATGCTGTTAATGTGGGAAAGTGTGGGAAGGGGAGGGAGTGGGGCATATAGGAATCCCTTATATTTTTTATGTAACATTTATGTAACCTAAAGCTTCTTTAAAAATAAAAATAATTAATTATTTAAAAAAACAAATTGTAACATATGAAGTGAATTATAAGATTACTAATAATCTTAAGGCTCTCCCCTTACCCCTTAAATTCAATAGATTGGCAGAGAAACCCTATTAACAATAACATATACAGCTACCAAATTCTTAGGAAATTTTGTGTTGTCTTCCAGGATATATTCTAAGATAGTATAGTGCAGAAATTCTTAATTGATCAGAATATATCCAGATAAGCACAAGTAAAGTGAATATTACATCAAGTCTGGTAGGTTTGGGTACAAAATGATAGGTGAATGTTTCCTGATAACTATAAAATTACTAATGACCTTCAGGCAAATAGAAGATAGCAAATCAAGACCTCCTGTTTAATAATGCTAATTTCATATGCTATTTTCAAGTTCAATATAATACCAATAAACATTTATTCACTTAATTGTGACATTTCTATTCCATTTCCCAGACTCAATTCCCATGGATGCGAATTCTCCTTATGTGCATTAAACATTTTCTTGCAGAACACAGGCTACTTGTATGAGCGAAATATTATTCTCAAAAAAACACAGACTCTCTACTCAAGCATTCCCAGAGCACAGGAACAGAATGGCTCTTCTTATCTGGTTCTGAGAAACTGAAATCCCCATACAAGGCACAAGGCTAAAACTGAAAAACAACAATGATGAAATAAGCTGCTGGAAATGGACACAACAATCCTGTCTTTATTTTTAGAACTGCTCTGCACTACATTATCAAAGTCAGACAAGTTCCAGATGATTTTTGAGCAGCATTCCTTTCTTGACGGAAGTTGAAAACAGATGATGTATGGTGGTTTCTAGCACCTTTTGCACACAACAGAACAGGAAGGAAGGACTATTGCAGGAAATTGATTGCCTTCTATGTTTTTTTAAAAAAATATAGGTAAAAATATAAATTTTCTGTCCCTAAAATCAACTGTGAAAAATCATGGAATTTTTGCTGCTCAATATGCAAAAAGGTTCATCATTTGTACTTTTTTATATAATGGCCAGTGAATCTACTTTTCACAACTGTGATTGAGTCTTTGGTAATCAGGGAACAAACCTAGTCAGATTTTATATCTGAGAAATTTCAGGTGGGTTCTATTTAAACTCAGAAATGATCAGAGATTCCATAGGCATTCACAAACCTTTCTGCCCCCAAACACTTGCTCTTGGCATGCTACTTTGTCTATTAGAAACAATGCTAGCTCCTGTGGATTAATAATTGGAGACCATAGTTAAAGTCAATTCTAAGGGTCAACAATAGGAGGGTATAAGAGGCTATGAGATTTTTCCTTTTGGAGTAATGAAAACATTCCAAAATTGACTGAGGTGATGACAGCACAACTCTGATGAAAATGAGAGCCATTGAGTGTACAATTTGAATGGAGTGTATAAAGCATGGGGCTGTATAGCACAGGAAATCCAGTGGTTGATGGTGGAGTATGGTTGACAGGACAAATAAGAGAACGTTTTCTCATGAACAATAACAAATATAGAACAAATACTGGGTGTTATTAATAGGGGGGGTTGGGGGAGAAATACACCAAATGTAAGATATGGACTATAGGTAGTAGTAATATTTAGATGATGTTGTTACATCATTATTAACAAATGTTCCACAACAGTGCAAGGCATTGGTGTTGGGGTGATGTATGGGAGTCCTGTATGTCATGCATGCTTGTTTCATAAGTTTACAACTTTTACTATATACTTATTGTTTATGTATGTTCATGTATAAATGATACACTTAAATAAATTTTTTTTTAATGAAAAGTCAATGTGCTTGCTTCGATCACTAGCGTCTTCAAATGTTTTAACATAATTCAGATAGCAAGTCTATCTGAAATAAGATAGAAAGGTTTACTAAGAGAATATAGAGCTAAAAAGGTTACAACTAACAAAAATGGGCAGTATAGTTGTAGCTTTGGCCAATCTCTTATAAAGTGGGAGAAAGTGGACCACAAAATAAAAAGTCAAAGGGAAAAAAAGGAGCCCCCCCAAAAAATCAATTTTGTTTGCAACCAGCTCTGAAGGACTTTATTTTAAAACAGATCCTATTAAGGAAAGAGACTGCATCTTTCAGATTGCCATCACATCACTACTTAATTTAACCACACCTCTATCAGCATTACTGAAAAATGTTTCAAGCACCAAGGAAAAATGAGAAAAGTTTAAATATTGCATATATTGGAAGTAGAAATCTTTTTTTCCCTAAATGCCTTAGAAGGTAAACCAAGAAAATACCAAGAGATTTTCTAAAGGCCATGACAAAGACCATACATCCCAGACTGACCTCTGTGAATTTGTGAAATTTTGTTTGTTTTTCTTTCATCAATATTGACCATAACTAAATCAGATCTCATCATATTCAAGGCAAACATGCATGTTGACTTCCTCTTTTAATTTGATGAGATGCATGAAAACATTTTTTAAATCGTTTTAAATAAATGATCATTCCAGTAGTAAAATCAAATGAGCAATTCTCCTTAAGTACAGAGATTTAAGGCTGGAGAATAAACCCACCTTCAAAGATGGATGACTTCTCTGAAATCAGACCCTGTTTATCCCCAGTAAGCTATTTTGATTTAGAAATATTCTACTCAAGTCTAAGATTTTGAAAATTAAGTTACATTAAGGCCAGGGTTCTTAACCTTTTTTGTTCCACAGACCCCTTTGGCAATCAGGTGAAAACACGGACCCCTTACTAAGTACACACCATACTGTGTATTATTTAATAAATATATCACACCCACACCAACACGCCCCCACAAGAATAATGTTTTATGAATTCCAATTCAAGCTCATGGACCCTTTGTTAAGAAGTAAGGTGATATTACAAACAGCTAGGGTTGTTTAAATCTTGCAGTAAACTATATAATATACATTTATATGTAAGAATACACTTATGTTAGTTTGACATATGTACTTAATTTAATAAAATCAGTTTTTATAGAAATGATATAATTGAATGGAAAAGTGACTCAGTTAACACATTCATTGAAAGACAAGCAGTTCAGACCACAAGTCTTAAAACTGGCATTGCCATCTGATGCAATCCAGTCAAATTCTCACTGAACAATACCTGCATTTTCTAAATTTTACTTTACTTTTATCTCTTTGGGCCTTATATTATATTACATTATTAGACTGCACGACTTCCCTTATCTATGAGAAGACACACTCTTTGGGGATGGAAATGGGATCATTTTATACTGTACAGCCCTTTTAGTGCCTGACAAATTGTTTTGTACATGCAGTACAACCAATAAATGCTTAGGGAATAAAGACTGAAGCCTGAATTAATAAGAATATTAAAAAATGTCTATCTAATTAGCAAATCAACACTCAGATTGGGACTCAGATAAGTCAGAATAAAGTTAATTTATGTGAGAAAGCATCTAGCCCTTCAGTTAATTATGAATGTTGGAAATCCGGAAACCCACAATTTGAAGCAAAGTTTCCAAAATCATTTCCACATGAAAAATAATCAAAGAGAGACAAGGGAAGGAGGAGAAGAAAGTCCAAACATTTTTAGAAAAGTAAAATTTGTTCCAAATTTGACTCTTCCACTAAGAGTCTACCACATTCTTAGATTTAGAAAGCAAACACTAGACATCAAAATAATTTGATGTCTTATGCAAATAATAAAATAGGTCAAATATCAATTAATTGGATAGGCTCATTTTATTCCATTTACATCATTAATTTTTTTCAGTTCCATAAATACAAAATAATTTACAATCCATTCATACATGTAATTGCAAAGTTCAAATGTTCAAGATACCTAAATGCACCTATTATTTTAAAACTGTCATCACTAAAACACAACTGCCAGAGAGGACAAATATATTAAACACTCTAATTAATTTTCACCAAATTAAATGTGCTATTGATTGATTGGACATTGGATCAGGTGTACCATCTATGGTAATTGATGCATTATCTTTCATACACTGCACTTCCATTATTTGCACAACAGAGAAACTTCTAAGGATGTTTCTTCAAAAATGTGTTGCCATCTGTCTTCATTATATCTCAATGGAAACAGAAAATGGTTTCCACTAACGGTCGGTCTTAGCTGACATCAGAGGAAGCTAATAGAACCATAGAGCAAATTTTAAAACAAGCCAAATGCTATTAATAAAACCAGGGCACTTTAAGTCATGCATACTCTGAGTGCAAGTTGCTTCATTTGAGATTTTGGGATCCATTTATACATATAAAAATTGGCGAAGAACTTGATGCCCACCATGAAAAAAATACTACTGAAGCAACTATTTATTCAAAAAGTAATATTAATATTAAGAAATAGTGCCAAATGAAAAATAATACATACATTATTATCTAACCCATACTTTTAAATTCTCAATCATTAATATGGCTTACAGAAGGTCAAACTTTCTAAATTAAATACAAAAATCAGTAGTAAAAAATTCAAAAGAATTTCTTTATCAGAATTTCCTCAGTTAATTCTCACAAATCTTACGAATAGCTACCATTTTTTAAGCCTGTTTAAGAGATGAGGACTTAAAGAAACTTTAAAATTGCCCTTGAACAATCAGTTCTTAAGTACAAAGCTGGACCTCCCCAGTCTGATTGAGACAGAATCTTGTTCTTCTAACCTCTACTACCTTCCAACCTTGTTATGGATGGTCTTACCATTACAAAACCTGGCAATTAACAAACATGAAATTCATCTGCCTGTTTTATAGGGACTCCTTTTAGACTGTCAAAACAATCTAAAATCTGGCTTATTTCCTTTCTTCGAAAGAATGTCACTAAGCTCTTACTTTTCTCTTATTTATTGGAGCTTTTATAGGTTTGTTTTAAAATTCCAAATACCGCTGATTTAGAATAAATTTAAATTGTAGATTATCTTATGAATATGTAATTTATAGGATTCCCAAGTGCT
Source organism: Cabassous unicinctus (assembly GCA_029593785.1). NCBI lineage: Eukaryota > Metazoa > Chordata > Mammalia > Cingulata > Chlamyphoridae > Cabassous > Cabassous unicinctus. The sequence continues at coordinate 12,083 of JAQZBX010026414.1, read as the reverse complement.
CAGGGTTCTCTCTTTTTATTTGTTTATTTCTCTGTTGTCCTACTTTATCACTGCTTTCTATCTCAGATTTGTTTTGTACAGAAAAAACACTTGTATTTTGTACTTCTCAACTTCATCTGGAGCCTAAAAGACTGAAGAGGCTACACTAGAACAACAAGCTACCAGAGACCCTTGTTTGGGAGCACAGAACACACTTAGAAAACTAGAAACAAGCTGTTTAGAGAACTTCAATTAGTTATTTGATCTTAGAACATTTGTCTTTTCCTAAAAGTAATTATGTCAATGACATTTTGGTTTTGTAGTTCTAAAACTCTAGCACTACCCTGAGTCCTGGGAACAGAAAGGCATTCAGAACCAGGAAGCAAAAGAAATTTTCTTTATTTTTTCTTGAGGCAGAGCTGACCTTGGGGAAATCATTGTCTTGCTTCCTCACTAGACACAATTCATTTCTGCTTTCCTAAATACAATCATTATGCAGATTTGTCCTACTTCCCAGAATATTCTATGCTCTACCTCCATCAGCCTACTCACTACCTCAATGTAACTGCTCTCATTTCATGAACATACTCATACTAATAAGTGAATAATTGATGACCCTTCAAATAGATTTACAGCCTCCAGAAAATGTTTGGTTAAACCATTAAAATCCCTACACAAAAACTTCAGACAGTATAATATTGTAAAGCAATAAATGCAAGCAGCATGAAGGAAAATGTTTTCTAAGATAGGGCACAACATTAGAAAATCAGTTCTGCCTATGTGTCTCCCTGAGGTCTGCTCCCCTATTGTTCTTTTTTTTTTCAGTTTCTTTCCTTCTTTTACTTGTGAACCACAGGACTTCTAAAACCTTTTTAATCTCCAGGTGCTCCCAAAGAGCACAACAAGGGTGGAAGAAGGCGTAGGCAAAATAGCTCTTGGTATATGCCAGAGCATTTGTAAGACTTGTGTTTATAAATCAGTGAAAATCTATAATAGAAAAAGGTTAAAATATATAGACTTCTAAATTCAAGTACTTTGTGTGAAAATTCTAAAAATTCTAGCACGTTATTCCAAACTGTGAACAAAATGCCTAACGAGGGATTTACGTATTTAATCTCAGTAGCAGTTACTGTCCTTTCTCATTACTGGAAATTTCTGTCCTATTTAAAATGTATTTTTCCTGACCTTTCAAATATAGAGTAAAAAGCCTGCCATGTATTAACATAAGAAATTCAAAATCCAAATGTTTCCCCTCTTCTGAGGTGCTGGAGATAAAACTGCTGATGAAATAATAGTATTCATACCCTTATAAACTATAATATTTTCTGCTGCTTCTGATTGTATAAAATTCTGATGCATTATTTGTATAATTTTGATCATCAGAATACTGTCAAGAGTTCTGTGAACACTGCAAACACTAATTTTGTGGAATTTCCTTAATTGGCAAGGAAGGGGGAGTGGAATAAGAGAAGGTTGTTTTTGCCTCCCTCTAGGTTAGCTTTTGGTTAGCAGTAAGCCCGGATGCAGCCTCAGGAGCCAGCTGTGACAGAACTGCCTGTTGGCCTCCTTTGAGAATACAGATGTTTGGCAGGAGATAAAAGTGGATCCCATTGTGCTGTCCCTTCTCTGCAGCTCAACTTGAATAAAGTATCAGAATGATGTTTTGCCCTGCATACTCCAAATATGTTCCAAATTCATTTGGATTGAGTATTCATCCAGTACAGGATTTCACTGTATGCCAAACTACCATACTAGGTAACAAGTGGCAGACAGGCTCTCTGGAGCCAGAATTGGCAAGGTGTAGAGAGGTTTGAGAATGATTACTAAGTCAAAGACACAACTATTCCAAGAGTCCCATTGTTTACAAAGAGGTTTCTTATCTTGCTTATCTAGAACCTTACAATTAGGTCTTTACAGTTACTGAATAACAACCAAATAAAATGAAGGTATTTTTAAGGAACCATCTACTGCAGGAATAACCAGATAGTATCTGAAGGTATGAGTTTTATGAGAACCCTGATTTGATGTCTTCTTTCTTAGAGATATTAAACTATACATGAAGCCATATTTTGATTGAGATATTATAAATTCCTGAACATATTTACATAATGGTAAGATGCCATAAGAACAAATAATGAGCATACAAGAAGTAGTAAAAGCCATAGTTATGACCTGAAAATGCATAAAATGGGTAAAAGTGTGGACTTTTTCTTCTGTCATTTAAGATGATATGGGATTAATTAGTGAAGGGCTGTATTCAGAATATGTCCAAGACAAAATTTAGCATGGAATAAATTAAGATAAAAAGATGAAGACAAAATATTATTTAGGACCTATGGTCTTTGAAGTTTATGTTGAGTTTGGGAGAAATATCTAGGAGCTATGCTTTACGATTTGAAAATCAAGCATCCACTTAAAAATTATTTCCTACAAGGAGAGAGATGTGGCTCAAGTGATTGGGCTCCTGTCTACCATATGGGAGGTCCAGGGTTCGATTCCTGGGGCCTCCTGGTGAAAGGCAAGCTGGCCCACACAGAGTGCTGGCCCACACAGGAGAGCTGGTGCAGCAAGATGACACAACAAAAAGAGACACAGAGGAGAGACAATAAGAGACGCAGGGAGCTGAGGTGGCACAAGAGATTGAGTGCCTCTCTTCCACTCCGGAAGATCCCAGGATCGGTTTTCGGTGCCACCTAAAGAGAAGAAAAGCAGACACAGAAAAACATACAGAGAGCAGACAGCGAGTGCAAAACAACAAGGGGGGGGGGGAAGGGAGGAGAAATAAATAAATAAAATAAATCTTTAAAAAAAAATTTTTCCAAACAAATGATATCAGCGAAGAAAAATTTAAAAATTCAGATATTCTACAATTTCCAAATGACAATGGGAAGGCTACTATTCCAGAAGAAACTAAATAAATACATTTTAAGAATACCATATATTTTAAATCCAATCTAATATAAAAAGTGTATAGCATAATAGATTAGAAATAGTAGATGGTCTATTAATGTTTATTGACATTAAAGTACAGAGTCTAATCAAGGATTACTTGAATTAGTCAAATCACATCTTGAGTTACACTTATTATTGTAGTAATCAATGGTACCCATAAAGCATTGGACCAAGCATGTAAAAAATAAAATAAAATAAACACAACATAAAATAAATATAAATATAACATGTATTGTCTTTTTTTTAAAAAAGGGCTAATTTTTTAAGATGTGAGATGTGTGAAAAGGAGAAAAAGATATTAAATTCCACTCAATGGTTTCCTCTGTGATCTCATTTTATAAAGATCAATTCTAGGTAACAAGGCTTTTTTGAAATGGATTATTTCATTAAACTTAAGCTCACATATGCTACCCAAACATCTCCAACATTTCTACAACTCTATTAAAAATATTAAATATCCATCCCAGCAATATTTTTAAAAAACTGACTTTAGGAAATAATATCACTGGCAATAGATCATTACAGATACTTTTCAAGCATCCTAAATGCAATCCTTAACAGATAGAGACTGCTAATTTCCAAGACATACAGCATGTAAGAAAATATCATTAAGGGGAACAACAAAGTCTTAAAAAGCAAGCTTTTTTTTTTTCTGATTCATTGAGAAGCTTTAGCGACTACAGGAATTCATGCCAAGTATGAAGGATCCTGAATTTAAATCTCATAAGGAAAACTCTTTGAATAGCATTAGTCCTAAAGTTCCCACAAAAATGTAGCTTTAATTGTAAGCCACCTATGTGGATAAAATAAGTAGCCCACAAAATTGAAATGATGTTTCTCAAGATCTGTTCTTGTTTGCCTTTCACCATTTAATACTCAGATATGTGATTTTATTGTTCTTCCTGGCTACCAAATATTCAACCAAATATATTTTTCTCTTAGGGGCAATATTTCAATTATAAACATTTATAATTTGTAATCATGTGTTTTTATTGAGTTCGTTCTTTAGAAATGCTTAGAGCTTCAAAATACCAGTTGCTCAATACTTCTTGCACCACACCGGCCCATTTCTAAATACAGATTCTCTCCTCTTTTGCAAATAAGCAAGTATTATAAGTATAACTAACAAATTAGTAAACAAACTTTTAGGTCTAAGAAATCAAGAGAAGAATATAAGTCATAATCATTGCCTTTCACTCTTCTGAACCTAAAGGAATTTAGTTCCAACTTATCTTTTGCCCTATTGCATATATTATTTCACGTTAGTTCAATTTTCCCACTCCCTTGCTTTCACTAAAACGTGAAATGGATCTGCCAAACAGTCTAAGTCTACATTTGTTCCATTTGACTTTTCACAAATCCAGAGTGACAAAATGTTTCCCTATGCAACAGGAATGGAAAAAAGAATTATTAATTCTGATATTAATTTTCCAATCAAACATATGTGCCTAAAACTGTACTCGGAAAAGTCACAGATATCATATGCATATTTGTTACCTAGTACCCAGAAAAGTGTCTTGAACATAGTAGGTACTCAATAAATGTTTTTTAATAAGTTAGGAGTTAATATGTTAGAAAAAATGATATTTTACTGAGCAATCATGCATATCCCCCAAGAGAATTTAAGGTAATGATACATTTGGTCATAAAGCTTGGCCACTTCTCCCCTTTTTCATAGTTCTTTGAATCTTCTTTCAAAAAGTTGATGAGGATCTAAAACTCATCTCCTTCTGTAGCCTAACAGATTAATGTTAGAGGTTCTAAGAAATAAGAATTTGGCATTTAATTGTAGCCATCTAAACTGTATGGCATCAATTAGTTTCCTCACAAACTATCACAAAGCTGTAGTTATTTATTCAAAGTGGATTTGATTTCTTTAAACTACACTCTCTACCAAATATAGAAAAGGAAAATAATGTTACTATTAAATACGGTCATCATGAAAAGACAAATAGAATAGTGAGCAATGAATCTCAAGAAAAGATTATTAAACATTAGTTAATAAAATGAATAATTTAAAGCAAATTTTTCATGTTTCAGTTTCAATTTTAGTAGCATTTACAAGGAATGGGGAGCTTTATCAGAATATATATTAAAAATATTTGAAATATATTTGAACGTAGTGGATTGTGATAGTCACTACTTTTTCATCCTCGATCTTCTACCAATGGCATTCCCTTTATGTTGGAGAAATATTTTTCTCATTGTTGTCCTAGGGAGGCTATAAATCAGGGTGCTTTCTGCCTTCTCCTCCCTCTTCACTTTGCCCCCAACATCTTGTCAGGCATTGGTCATGTGACACAGGCTGCTCCAAACCATACTGACACAGTTATTGGTACAGGGATGAGTGCATTACCCAGCTGAGCCAATCAGAGTCCTTAACTAGGACTTACATACCGAGGCTTAGAGAGAACAGCTCTCAGTTTCAGCTGGCCTTGCTAAGCTAGGACTATGTAAGTCTGGAGACATTCACCATTACATTTCCCTGCCATTCAACTGAAGGAGAAAATAAGGCAAATACAGAGAATCACAGACAAAATTTACTAAGAAAGAAGACACTGTGAACATGGATTGATAGCCAAGATCTAGCAGTATTGAGGCAATTTCACCCTCTGGGCCTTTCGGTTATATAAGCCAAAGAGTTTCTTTTTTGTCTTAAGCTAGTATGAAATAGTCAGAGTCCTAAACACAGTGGAAATTTTAAGAGCATAAAATCAAAGTATGTGGAATTAAAAGTCAATTCAAATCTGTGTTTTCTTACAAAAAGAGGAGTTGAATATTTTAATGGTCAAATACAATATAACTATATTATAAAAATATTTTCAATGACTGGCATGGATTTTATTTATTCAATCATTGATAAACATAAAATAAGCAGTGACTACTTACTTAATACTGTATGAGGCATGAAAAAAAGGGTGGGGGGAGGGAATACAGTCCCAAACCTCTTACTCTTAATGTGAAATATGTTATAATAAGATACCTCAATTGCATTCAATATTAAACATCTCTGGATAGAACAGAAGCCCAGATTAATCTGATTTAATAGTGATCCTCACATTATAGTCGGTCCTTTTAACAAAAGTTCTGAAAATCAATTTCCAGTTTTGAGTAAGTCCTACCAGTTTGGGGGCTTTTTTCCTATGAATATATCTTCATAGTTAGCTCAAGCTTTTGGCTTTTCATTAAACAATGTGTTTACAAATAAAGGTTTCCACACTTAAGCAGTCAACATTCCTAGCACAGCCTGCTGAAAAAAACACTTAAGCTAAGGGCTTAGCAGGCTGTCTATTAGGTACCCTCTTCAACTAGGAAAATGATTTGCTTATAGAGAAAATAAGTTCACAGTATCTTCTCAGTCTATTAAAACATAACTTTAAACACTGTTCTTAGATATGTTTCAAATAAAAATCAACAGGCATTACTGGGAAAAACAATTTGGCTCAAAGTCAAATGAATCTTACATTATTAGCAACTATGAATGAAGTTACTTTTTGAAATATATATTTCACTTAATTTTTCTCCTTCAGAAACAACCTATGCCATTTAATTTAGATTTACTACATGTATAGGTGTTCATTTCCTTCTTATTTATGCTTCTATACTTTCCCATTAGGCATTTTAGAAACTCTGGCATTAGCTGCCATCACCTAGAATATAGGGTTATTAATTCTTTTGGACCAAGGTTATTTAGAAAACCAGCTTTACAGCTAATTCATCTATTTCTGCATAGTACTTTTTGAGGTACTCTGTAAAAAAATTGTGGAAATATTTCCAAACAATAAAGCATTCCATGGTCATCTTCTTAGGGGAAAAAAGAAAAAAAAAAGATGGGAAGGTAATTTCCAAAATGTGATTTGAAATTTATTCTTTCCATATTAATCACCAATCTGTGGTTTTGTTTTATTTTTAATGTTTTCTTCCACAGTGCTATTTCCTGAAACATTGCTCGAGAACACAAGGGTATTCCCCTGTCAGTCAGAACTAAACTTGTTCAAATTAAAATTTCATTTTTCAAACAAAAATCCTGCAATCAACTTCCCCAGAAACCAAAAAGTTTTTTTTTTTACATTTCAAGATTTTAGTGATAATCTAAAGTGAAAAATAGAATTATATTCTTGTGTTTGTGGGCAATGGGAGGAATAATGACAATTCTAATGTTTTTCTAACCTTAATATTTCTCTGGACCTACACTTCCCTAAGGGATATACCCACTGGGATTTCCCAGGCTCCCTTCAACTTCTCTCTATGCCCTTCTGCCACTCTCACTTTGTCCAGTAACACTTCTGCCCCCTCCATTAGAACTGCTTTTGCTCTGACTGCTCCTAGTTATCCATATTAGGTGCAAAATATGCAAGTTATATTTGAATCCCTTCTCTGTCCCTTTCATCCTTTATCCAAGGAGTACCCAGATTCTATTAATTTTTTAATGCTTTCCAAATTTACCTTTTTATTTCTAGTTTCATCGCCATCACAATAATAATAACAACAGCAGCTAATATTTGCTAGGTTGCTCTCAGAGCCTTGATCAGCAAGAGACAGAGCGTTTTGGGTTTGTTTTGTCAAAGGTTCAGCCCCACGCTATCCTGGCATGATTCTGAGGAGGGCAGGGGGTTTATCTGGTGCTTCCCACTCCAGGTCCTTGACCTAGTTTTATTGAGAAAAATGCAGAAACCCAGTGCCTGAAATAAGCCCTATGGAACCATGGTCCGTTGGGGATGTTGTTTTCCCCTTAACACCTGGGTTTCTACTCGGATTCTATAATTAGGACTACAAGTTCCTCCACAAAATTGTGGCTCTTTTCTGAAAGTGGGGCCCTGAAATATTACATAGCTCTTGCCAAGAGAATGCTGAATCTCATTCCCTTGGCTGATGATGGGGTCTATGTTCTAGGGATTTTGAACTAGGGCACGGCCAAATACTGGACTCTGAAAATTCAAACCTCTCACATATTGTACCATCCCTTTTGGACCTTAGCCATGATGTATGTAGATTGCTGGCCCTCTCCTTTGGTGGCTCACGCTACAGATGGACAAATGGCGCTATACTACTTGGTCCTAACTTTCTGCCATTCCTAGCTTCCTATAAAAGGTGGTATTTTTTTTTCTTTTCATTTTTTTAAAAGATACTTAGATTACATAATTCACATATAAAAAGGTTATCAATATGGGATGGGGGAAAAAGGGAAGGATATTGGGTAAATGGGAGTCCCTTGTATTCTGTATGTGACTTTACTGTGACCTAAAACTTCTTTGAAGAAAAAATGAAAAAAAAGTAAGACATTGGGGGAATAAATGGAAGAAAATGTCATGGTACATACAGGACAACAGCTCTTAAAGTGATGAATTCCAACTCTGCTGCTTCCTAGATATGATCTTGGGTGTGTCTTGTAACAGAATCTTGCTGAATTTTAAAATTCTCATCAGGCAAATAGGGACAATGATTTCTATTTTATTTGGTGATTCTGTGAATTAAATGAGGTAATGAATAAGAATGATCTAATTCAGCAGGACTGGGCTTTAAAACCTTTTATTTGAACTCACACCCAGGTCTTCCTATTCCCAATCTCATATTGGCTCCGCTCTATTAAGTTTTCTTTGTTCATGCTTCTCAAGGACTCTTACAAGAGATTTAAAGCACAGCTTTCTGCCTTCCAAATCATCATATGCCTTGCCATAGAGTACTCGTCCTAAACCTTTACTGATGTCATTTAAATCCCATGTTCTAAGTTAAAACCTTCCACGGGTCCCCAGTTATTCATGATATCAGTGCAAATTCCTCATCCGAGCATTTGAGTGTCTCCATGATTTGGATCTGGCCTACCTGTCAATGTTTAACTCCCATATCCCTCCATAATCAAGCCAGATCCCACACCCTATCCTGCCCCTCAGCCACTCCCACTCAGGCCAGGCTGTTCCTCAAGTTCCGTCTTCCTTGTTTCTAGTTAAACACATTCTAATTTTAAGAGTCCAGTTCACATCCCATCACAAAAAGCCTTCCATGACTTCACATACCCAAATTGACCCTGGCATTATGTCAACTGAGACTACAGCAAACAGAACTTTAACACAAGTTGTGTTAAATGATTATTTTTTTTTTATCCTCATCATTGAAATTTCCCTCCTCCTAGTCCCCATAAAACTTTATACTTCTTGCAGAGAATTTACCACATTCTAAACCTCGAATCGTCATTATTTTTATTCTCCCTTAGAACAGAGAATTTGTCTTATTAAAGTTTCTGCCCCCTCTTCCAAGTCTAATACAATGTTTTAAAGCATAGTAATGGCTCAATAAATGAATGAACAAAAAAATGGGTGAGATAATGAGGAAAAACAGGAGAAAAAGAGGAAAAGTTTTTCAACAGCATCTACTTGACATAATGAATTCTAAATCTTCATATGTGCCAACTAAAATTGCAGATTAACCAGTATTAAAAAAAAAAAAAAGGCTACCTATCATGTTTGCCAGGAAAGTAATCTAAAAATTGTTGAACCAATACATTTTCACCCCAAATTAAAATAGAAAATTTGTATGGTTTGCTGAATCAAATACATTTTAGACAAGATAATTGGATTGTTAACATGCAAGATGTTCATGACAAAAGTCTTTTTCATTCCCTTGCTTTTTGATTTATAGAAATCAAAACTACTAGAGTGTTTCTTTTTTTAACTATATTGGAGAAAGTCTCCAAAATGAAACTCCAATCTCATGTTGATTAAAAAACGATGGGCAAACGATGAATTAACAATACATGATATCTTATATATTAAGGGAATCAGACTGTCACAGGATTTTAGGGGAAAGGGCAAGAAAACAAGAAAACTACATTATCAACTTTCCTCAAAGATTAATTTCAAAGAAATTAAGGTACTGACAATTTAAATAACAGCTGGTTGAAAAAATTATCTAGAATTTAACAAATATTTTGCCTGTGTGGTACAAGATATCTGAAAGACTTAAATTTTCTGATTTCTTTCATTTGTTTAGCCTTGTGTATATGCATTCCACAGTACAATTTCATCCATGAATTTGGAAAATCATAGATAATATCTTCTATCTGCCTTCACCTTGGGATGGATACAGCATATTTGCTTTAAAGATCTAATATAATTTTTTTAAGCAAGATAATTACTTTGTAACTGAAAAAGTGCAATTCAAATTTTAGGCAGACTTGTAGGTTTTGTATATTATTAGTGGTGGTATGGAAGCAGCCTCAGCCCTTGAGAAGAGAAGAAGTGCTTGAATTACCTTAAAATTCTGTAAAATGGACAAAAATCTCAAACTTTAATTATGTCAATGAAAATATCAACCAATAATGAGATCAAGTTTGGTTTTAATGGTTACTTTTCTCTATCTGTCAGATACTCTGTGGGTTTCCCTAGGGCTGACTTCCCTGGGGATCATTTACTCCTCCTTTTATGGCAAAATAGTTAAAGTTTAACTACATTGAGATAGAGGATGTACAGAGACTTTTTTGGCAATTTCTAGCTAAAATAACTCAAGTCTTTCTAATTTCAAGCTAAATCTTTCAACATTGCATACTCAAGCTAAATCAAGTCCATCAATATCCTCAGACAAGGTAAGCTGCCTTTGAAGCCCATTGTATTCTAAAATTTTCCTTACAAGTAAGAAAATGAAATTTAAGAAATAAGTACAATAAAGCAACAACTTTATCTCATCTGATAGTCAGCTACTAATTTCTTGGGGGAAATTTGTAGTTACAATCCACAAGAAGAGAGTTTTGAAAGGCAGATCTGCAGAGTTGTGAATTAAAACTTTTTATAGAGAGAAAAAAAATTTTAATTAACCCAGGGAACTAATTTCTACTTTCCAGGATAATTATAACAATAATTGGAAATCCCCAAGTACAACAGAATTCTATTTAAAATATAATGCATTGATTTGTTTATTTGGTGGCTCAATTTATATACCCTTTTGTATTGTTCATCCCTTTTCCTATATTTTAAAACTAAAATCACAGTTGTAAAGTACTTATCCCAAATCCAGTATTAAATTTTTTTACTATTTTCACATTACAATTTCTCAATAAAAATTAACATAATAATACATGTAAATTCATAATATAGTCTAACCTCTATTCCATTCCACATGTATATTTGGCTTGTCTATTAAAGCACTGATATGTGATAGAACCAGATTATATATTTTCTCTGAAAAGCTCCATTTACTAAAAACAAAAAAAGCCTACACACTACTAAAAACAAATTCACTAAATCTCACCGTTTTTGAATGATAGGATGTTTAAAGAAAATTTTTAAATGCTAGAACAAATGTCAAATAAACCAAGTTTTTGATTTGTTTCCGTTTTTCGTTTTGTTTTGTTTTGTTTTGCTTTTTGCCTTCAGTAAATACTTAAAGATTAAAGGCAAGATTTGGCTTAGAGAATATATATTATTCACTTCCATTTTAGGATGGTGTTTACCAAAATATCATAAATACTTAATAGCGACTGTTGCTAGTGCTTCCAGCAAAAGGCAGTAAAATGAAACATAAACCTCAGCTGTGAAAACTCAGGAGTTTTGCTTTGCATTTCATCACTCTCTTTCTCCAAACCCTGTTCAGAGTAGCCTGGATTCTAATGATGACCAGAGACAGCCCAACTGAATTCCAAACAGAAATATTATGAGCTCCAGTGAAACTATTAATCATTAAAGTGGCGAGAACAACAGCAGTCAAATGTTCAGCCACTGGTTCAAGGTGCCTTACTGATACCTAAGACATACCATATTTGGAGGAGGGAATAATCACACATTCCAATCCAAATTTTTATTTTACATTTCCTCTAAAAAGCCTTTAAAACTTTCAAGAAATCAACACAGTTAGGAATTCCATGCCCAAAGGGAAGATGAGTCTCAGAATATTTATGAAAATCTTAAACTCTATACATTTTGTCAAATCCTATAAAACTGTACAGTCAAAAGTGTAAACTATAATGTAAACTATAGACCTTGGTTAGTAGCAATGCTTCAATATTTGTTCATCAAGTGTAACAAATGTACCACAATGATGTAAGGTGTAATTAATAGGGGAAAGTGGTGGGGGGGTGGTAAAGCATATGGGAATCCCTATATTTTTTATGTAAATTTATACACTCTAAAACTACCCTATAAATAAAGTTCATTATGGGGGGG
>JAQZBX010026413.1:0-28958 GCA_029593785.1 Cabassous unicinctus | reverse complement strand
TATTTATTTATCCCCCCCTTGCTGCTTGTGTTTGCTGTGTCCATTCGCTGTGTGTTTTTTCTGTGTCTGCTTATCTCCCCCTTGCTGTGAGGTCCCGCTGCATCAGCGCGGGCTGGCCTGCCCCCACAAGGAGGCCCCAGGAAGCGAACCCGGGGCCTCCCATATGGTAAACGGGGGCTCCATTGATTGAGCCACACCCGCCTCCTGCTGTGAGGTCTTGCTGCATCAGCCCACTGCGCAGCACGGGCCGGCCAGCCTGCCCTCACAAGGAGGCCCCGGGAAGCGAACCCCGGGCCTCCCATATGGCAAATGGGAGCTCTATGGATTGAGCACACCCACCTCCCATGCAGTCACCTTTGGATCCTGTCCTCAGAGCCAAAACTGCTCAAACAAAACAAACAAAACAAAACAAAACTCCCAAAATCCAAAGGAAATTAGTTTTATGCATCTCAGAACTTTTAAAAGCCATTCATGTATTGAACAATATACAATCTATAAAATGGAAGGGAGCTCAGAAGAGTGAAAGCAAAGAGGCCTCTAAAAGTCAGGACAAGGAAGTCTTAAAGTAAATAATCTTATGATTGACACAGGATAGTTTTCCTTACTTGGCTTAGCCTTGACTTAAATGAACTAAGCTACAGAAGGAAAAGGGAGCTGTTGCGCTATGATTGGTTGTTCTTAGGATTCAGGTTTTGGGATAGGAGCTCTTACAAAGACAGGAACTTAGTTAAGCTTTGGTTTGCTGACATGGGGCTTAGAATGAGGGACACAGGCCTATGTAACTTATGTATCATCTCATAGGCTTGTATCTTTTCTTGTTTTGTCAATAAAAATCCTTACTACTTTCTCCAAAGAAATTAAAATAATTTCTACAATTATTCAGTAGAGTATATATTAAAATACCACACCCTGAAAAAAATCTACCTTTAAAAAGCTCATGGACCCACCATACAAATATTTCGTATAATAGGATGGAGGAAAACATCAAAAATATGAAAAGGATAATGATTATTCCCTATTCAAAAGGAAATAAAACAAGAAAATAATGATAAACATGGAAAATATTATCTATGAGCTAAAAATTAAAGGGGAAAACTCTTCTAAATAACTTTGCACAAATAAGTAAATTATGAAGAATAACAATATTATTTGAATAAATTACATAAAATTACCAGATTCACATATCTAAACAAATATTCCTGAGATAATTATTGGTCTTATATTGTATAAAATACATATATAAATTAAAATAAATAATTAAATGTTATAAGCACCTACCTTAAAAAAGTTAAAGGAAATAAAATTAAACATTATTGGGGTGTAGACATAGAAGGGAGATAATAGAGAAGCAAAAAAATTAAGGCTTTGTAAATGGAAAAAATAGAAGAAATATCTAAGATTCAGTTCTACATTCCTAATAATTCTTTCTGCAATGAAGATAGTGTTTTATATCTGCACAGTCCATTACAGAGCCCACTAGCCACATATAGTTATTGGGCACTTAAATTTGGTTAGTGCTACTAAAGTACTGAATTTTTAGTGTCATTAGAATTTAATTTAAATTTCATAGTCATATATGTCTATTGCTTAACAGTATTTAACAGAAAATACCTAGAATCTTGGACAATGCAATTAAAAGTAATGAAATATATTCAAAACATAAATTAATAAAGGACACAGTCAAAATTAGGAAATGAGAATGGTGAAGCAAGAGTCAATACAGTGCAAATATTCTCACTGTCCTGATTTTGTGATAATTAGGGTAGGCTAAACATTTGCTGTATTAGAAACCATGCATGTGTCCCCAGACCTAGTTTTTCTCCGTAGGTCTGGTTTTTAGAATGCTGGTGATAAACCAAGTCTGATTTATTATATGACCATCCTGAATGGGAAATGACTAACTCTAGGTATCTTTGGTCAACCTTAAGGGATATAGCAGAGGGGCGGATGTGGCTCAAGTGGTTGGGCGTCCGTCTTCCATATGTAGGGACCTAGGTTCGATCCCCAGGACCTCCTGGTAAAAATTTAAGAAAAGAAAACTATAGAAGGCACACGGGCTGCCAAGCCCCGTGTGCAGGTGCACCGTCAGGCCCCACTGAGCCACGCAGCAAGATGATGACATAACAGGAGAGTGACACAAGGGAGAGCCAAGACAAGAGGCACCAAGAAACCAGGATCTAAGGTGGTGCAGGTGGTAGGATGCCTCTCTCCCACATCAGAGGTTCCAAGGATCAAATTCTGGTGAAGACAAGAGGAGAAGGATGAGAAGAGAGGGCAAGAAACAGACACAGAGAATTGCTCAGCAAAGGGACACAAAAACAGCAAAAATGGGGGCTGGGTAAAAATGGATAAAAGTAAATAAATAAATCTTTAAAAAAAAGAGTGAATACAATAAAATTAACGATTTTTATTTGGTATAAAAAAGTCTGAATATTGTTAGGACTTATAAAAGTGCAAGTAAATGTGGCCTGTTCACATCTGTTGTCTGGAGAACTCATCAGAACCCCGAAGTTGGAAGAAATGGTGAGATCAACTAGGTTCTGAGACAGGTTCTAAAAGAAAGCAGCACTTTCCTCTCTTCCCAAATTCCTGTCCTGTCCAGTTTCTTCTTCTCAGGGTGAATATAATGTCTATTTTTGCATACCCTTTTAAAACATTCCAACCCACATAAAGGTTATATTCTAGGAGGCCATGCCCTGATTACACATTATTGATACATATTAATAAAGCATACAATCTGTCCAATGTAGACTATCAATGGTATTTGGTATAATCACATAGTTGTGCATTCATCAATTCAATCACCATTAGAGTATTTTAATTATTCCAATAGTAATTGTAATAATAAACAAAAAAACCCAGAAAAACAAATAACTGTACCCCTTAGTATTCACCTCTTAATCTCTCTAAACTCCCCCTGCAATACATAGCTGCTATTTCATTTCCATCTCTCTATTTTGTACATTCATATTTTTCTTAAGCATTTTTAAAAAGTTTTATTGATACAGATTAATAAAGCATAAATCCATCCAAAGAGTACAATCAATGGTATTTGGTGTAATCATATGTTTGTGCATGCATTATCCCAATCACTCCCAGAGCACCTTCATTATTCCAATAATAATAATAATAATAATAATAATAAAAACAAAAACAAAACTCACCACTCTCAATCTCTCTATGACTCACCTGGCATACATAGCTGCTATTCTTTTTCCTTCTCTCTAGTATATAAGTATTTATATTTTGTAAAAACAGTCTTATATATGCAATATCACCTATATTGTGTTTTACATGAGGTTTTACTATCTTATACAGGTCCATGTTACAGTTTAGAGCATTCCTTCTAGTAATATACATGACCTTAGACTTTGCTTTTCCAACAACTGTCATACCCATACAATAGCGCTACTAGTTACAGACACCATGATATGCTTTAACCATTTCTATTCATTTCTAATTACAAACAACCTTTTTACCAATTCTGCACAGATTAACCATCAGCTTTCTATTCTCTACCCTCCTTCTATTATCTGGTGACCTATATTCTAATTATTAACTCCATGAGTTTGCACAGTATATTTAGTTCATAATAGTGTAATCATACAGTAATTGTCCTCTTGTGTCTAGCATGTTTCACTCAACATAATGTTCTCCAGGTTCATCCATGTTGTCATATGCTTCACAACTTCATTTCTTCTTAATGCTGCATAATATTCCATCATGTGTATACACCAAAATTTGTTTATCCATTCATCATTTGATGGACACCTGGGTTGTTTCCAACTTTTGGCAATCATGAATAATGCTGCTATGAACCTTGGTGTGCAGATGTCTGTATCTCTGCTATCAGTTCTTCTGGATATACCTAGTAATGGTATTGCTGGGTCACATGGCAATCCTAAGTTCAACTTCCTTAGGAACTGCCAGTCCTCCAAAGTGGCTGTATAATTCTACATTCCCAACAACAATGAGTATGCATTCCTATCACTCCACATCTTCTCTAATATTTACAGTTTTCCAATTTTTTAATAGCAGTCAGCCTATGAAGTGTGAAATTATATCTAATTGTAGTTTTGATTTGCATTTCCCTAATCGCTAGTGATGTTGAACATTTTTTCATGTGTTTCTTCATCATTTGTATTTCTTCTTTGGGCAATTCTCTTTTCAAGTCTTTTGCCCATTTTTTAATTGGGTAGTTTGTCTTTTTATTGTTGAGTTGTATGCTCTCTTTATATTATCATGGATATTAAACCCTTATCAGATATGTGATTGCCAAATATTTTCTCCCATGAGTTGGCTGCCTTTTCACCCTTTTGACAAAGTCCTTTGAGGTGCAAAAGTGTTGCATTTTGAGGAGATCCCATTTATCTGCATTTTCTTTTGTTGCTTGTGTTTTGGGAGTAAGGTTTAAGAAACTACCACCTACCACATGATCTTGAAGATGTTTTCCTACATTTTGTTCTAGGAGATTTATGACTTTTGCCTTTATATTTAGGTCCTTGATCCATTTTGAGTAAATTTTTGTATAAGATGTGAGATAGGGATTTTCTTTCTTTCTTTTGGATATGGATATCAGTTCTCCCAACACCATTTGTTGAATAGACTCTTCTGGCCAAGCTGGGAGGGCTTGACTACCTTGTCAAAAAATTACTTGAGTGTAATTAATTAATTACTTGACTGTTTTTACCACATAGCTAGCTAATATGTTTTAAAGTCCAGAAGTGAGAGTACTCCAACTTTGTTCTTTTTTAAGATCTTTTTGGCTATTTGGAGACCTTTATCCTTCCTAAAAACATTTGATGATTGGTTTATCCACTTCTGTAAAAAAAGGCTATTGGGATTTATTGGAATTGCATTGAATTTATAAATCAATTTGGGTAGAATTGACATCTTAATGATATTTAACCTTCCAATCCATTTATTTAAGTCTTCTTCAGTTTCTTTTAGCAAAGTTTTGTTGTTTTCTGAGTACATGTCCTTCATGTCCTTGGTTAAATTTATTCCTAAATATTTGATAGTTTTAGTTGCTACCATAAATGGAATTTTTTTTTTCTGATTTCCACCTCAGATTGCACATCCGTAGTGTATAGAAGCACTATTGAATTTTGCATATTAATTTTGTATCCCGCCACTTTGCTGAACTCATCTGTTCTAATAGCTCTGTTGTGGATTTTTCAGGAGATTCTAGATATAGGATCATATCATCTGTGACTAGTGGAAATTTTGCTTCTTCCTTTCCTATTTGGGTGCCTTTTATTTCATTATCTAGCCAAATTACTCTAGCTAGAACCTCTAGCACAATATTGAATAACAATTGTGATAGTGGGCATCCTTGTCTTGTTCCTGATCTCAGCAAGAAAGCTCTGTCTTTCACCATTGAGTACTATGCTATTATCATATTGAGAATGCTTCCTTCCTTCTATTCCTATCTTTTGGAGTGTTTTTATCACTAAAGGGTGCTCTATTTGTCAAATGCCTTTTCTGCATCAGTTGAGAGAATCATGTGATTTTTATTCCTCAGTTTATCAATGGTGGATTAATACAATAATTAATTTTCTTGTGTTGAACCACCCTTGCATACCTGGGATAAAGCCCACTTGATCATGGTGTATAATTCTTTTAATGTGCTTTTGGATTCTGTTTGCAAGTACTTTGCTGAGGATTTTTGCATCTATACTTATTAGAGTTAATGGTCTGCAATTTTCTTTTTTTGTAGTATCTTTATCTGGTTTTGGAATTAAGATGATGTTGGCTTCATAGAATGAGTTTGATAGCATTCCTTTCAGTTCAATTTTTTGTAAGAGCTTGAACAAGATTGGTATTAAGTCTTCTTTGAGTGATTGGTAGAATTCACCTATGAAGCTATCTGGTCCAGTGCTTTTCATCTTTGGGAAGTTTTTGATGGCTGTTTCAATCTCTTCACTTGTGATTGGTTTGTGGATGTCTTCTATTTCTTCCAGGGTCAGTGTAGGTGGTTTGTGTGTTTCTAGTAATATATCCATCTCCTCTACATTGTCTAGTTTTTTTGGCATACAGTTGTCCATAGTGTCCCCTTAGGATTTCTCTTATTTCTAAAGGGTCAGGGTAGTGTCTCCTCTCTCATTTCTGATTTTATTTATTTGTGTCTTCTCTTTTTCCTTGTCAGCCTAGCTAAAGCTTCATGATTTTGTTGATTTCAAAGAACCAACTTTTGGGTTTTTTTTATTCTCTCTATTGTTTTTGTTTGTTTGTTTAGATTTCATTTATATCTCCTCTTATCTTTACTATTTCATTCTTTTGACTGGGTTTGGGTGTGCAGTTAGATCTTCAATTCTAGCTCTTTTGTATTTTTTAATGTAAGCATTGAGGGCTATAAATTTCCCTTTCAGCACTGCCTTTTCAGTGTCCCATAAGTTTTGATATGTTGTGTTCTCCTTTTCATTCATCTCAAGATATTTGCTGAATTCTCTTGCAATTTCTTCTTTGACCAACTTAAGAGTGTATTGTTTAATCTCCATATATTTATGAATTTTCCCCTTTTCCATCCATTATTGATTTCCAACTTCATTGCATTATGATTAGAGAAAGTGTTTTGTAAAATTTCAACCTTTTTAAATTTATTGAGATTTGTCTTGTGAACCAATATTGGTCTTGTTGGAGAAGGATCCACAAGCCCTTGAAAAGAAAGTATATTCTGCTGTTTTGGGGTGCAGTGCTCTATAGATGTCTATTAGGTCAGTTCATTTATCATATTATTCAAGCTCTCTATTTATCTCTGCAGGAATTCATCCTGCAAAGTCTTGGGGGGATCTGTCCAGCAGAGCCTATGACAGCACAAAGAATTACTCTGAACACGAAGGTTGAGAGACATGAGGGGGAGAACAGCTGAAGAAGCTATCCTCCCAAACTGATCCTCAACATGGTTTTTATTCTCTTTTTTACATAGCAAATGTTAAGGGTGCACATGCAGGGAAGCAGGCAGGTATCACACATGTGAGGGGTCATAAATAACATCATAAGAATTCCAGGTTGATAATGGGGTAGCAAGATTAGAGAAACATTTAGTGATATATGTTGGAGATAAGGTGGCGGCAAAGGCCTAAGATCACTGATTAACAGAGCAAGGTAAGAATGTTAATGGCAGGAACTGATAGTGGAGATTTCTTTGTGTGGGCTGAGAAACAGGCCTCCAAACTATTTCTTAGCTGTAAAGATCAGAGGGTTCCCACATCTCCCCCTTTTCTGTTTAAATAAAAAGAAAAAGAAGAGGGAAAAGTATCCTGACACAGTCCTTTATAAAAACTGCCCCCTTCCCAATAGTCCAAAGTAATAAATGAGAAACAAATTTTGATAGTAATTTTGATAGTAATAAGGCCAGGTCGCCGTTTGCTGTCTGGGTTCCGAACTGAGTTGTGCATGGGAAACAAAAGAGCCATGGTGGCAGGAGACCTCTCTTGGGAGGGGTGAGGGTCAGTGTCCTACCTCTATAGGCCCTCAGATTCTCTCCTGATGGCCCCTCTGTGTCTGTGCCTGTCTTAGGTTGTTCCTTCCCTGAGGAATCTTATCCATCTCTGGCTAACCAGCCATCCTCCAGGGCCAAGCAGGGTAAAGTGTTCTTCAACAACTCATGCCTCCATGGCCTCCACACCCAGCAGCAGCCTTGGGGCTTCCTTGCCCATAGGTGGGGCCCCAGCTGTGGTCACTAGTTTCGGGGAAGCCAGGTTTCTAATGCAGAGAGGGCCAGAATAAGGCATTGGGCAGGAGATAGTTTGACACCATCTCTTAGAAGGCCTACTCAACCTAGGGATGCCAGGCTCATGGCACAAGGCAACCCTACAAGTGGGATGTGTACAGGACACCTCCAGGTTACAATAAGAACAATGGGAAGGGGGAAACCAGAAAAAACTGTGTGCAGGAAGAAAAGGGGGCCCCAGAGTCAGGCAAATAGGTAGGCAGGTGAGAAGGAGAGAAGGGAGACCTTGGGGTGAAAAATTAATTCAAAGGTGTTTTAACCAAAGAGCCCCCAAGTCTCCCCCCCTTTTGTTTCTTTGTTCTTGATTTCCAGGTGTGGGAGGTGAGAGAGATGAAGGAGTGGCCAGGGCAATGATTTTCTGTTCAGCATGATGAGCTTCAGAAAGGGCTTGGCAGATTAACCCAAGAATTGATAATAAAACAAGAAGCATGATTATTCTTATGAGAGATTTTATTGAGATTCGTATGTTTAGGCCATGAAACCAATTTGAGGGATTTAACCACTGTAAATTATCATTAAGTGTTTGAAACACGTTTTGTTGTGCAAGAAGTTGTATTTGAGATAGTTCCAGGCATTGCTGGAGAGCCAGTACTTCTCCCTGTAAATGGGAGGAGAAGGCTCCTTGAAGATGAGTTTTAACTTGTTCCCAAGAAAGTTGGGAGCTATTCCAAGGCAAAGAGGTGACACAAATTTTAACATGTTCCCAGTTGCACTGCAAATCTTGTCTGGTAAGCAGAGCTTGTTGTTTTTCACCTATCCAGACAGTAGAAGCTTCTAAAGCATCAAGTTTGGTAAGAATATTATTATCGATATGAGTTTGAGTTAAAAGTTCATCAGTGACATTGGTCATGATTTTATTAACAGCATGAGCAGTTTGATCAGATTCTGTTAAGGTGACTGCCATGGTGGTGGCAGTGGCTGCTATGATAATAGCTGAAATAATGAAAAATACGTGTACCAATGAATCTTTTAGGTTTAATTGTTTAAGACTTCCCCAAGTTACTCCCTGAGTTTGGATAATGTTATGGCATTGTGTCCGGGAGTTCCTTTGTTCCTCCATCTTTATCTTCTCCATCTGTGGTATTGGGTTGATTGGGTGATCTTTCTAGTTCATGGTATATCTTCACATTTTTTGCTGGCAGCCACCAGGGGCCTGTTGGAGTAAGCACACAAGCATACCCTCTCCCCCACACTATGAGGTTACAGGGTCCTTTTTAAGATCGAGCTCATTTCTTTGTACAGAATATTAGCTTGTGTTTGATGACTCTCCTGATGAGGGGAGAAATGTTTCTCAGCTGCTGAAAGGCCATCTTTCTTACAACTTTAAAAATTTAAAGTATATAGTGCTAGGGCTATTGTATTTCTAGGGGAGTATCCATACTCCCCCTTTTTTGTTTCTTTGTTTTAGATAATATGACATAGCCTAAGTATTTTCAAGGCTGAGTTAATTGGGCTTTATTAGGAGTTATTTGGAGACTGGCTTGGGTAAGAGAATTTTGGAGATGTTTATAGAGTTGTGTTAAAAGTGTTTTTGAGGGGGCTGCAATGAGGACATTATTTATGTAATGATAAATACATGTTTGTGGGAAGGCAGAATGAGTAGGGCATAAAGCCTGAAAGATACAATATTGACACAGGGTGGGGCTATTGAGCATTCCTTGTGGTAGGACTTCTCACTGATATTTAGTTAGTGAACTTTTGTTAATAATTGTAAGAATATGAAATAAGTGAAGAATTGTTTACAAACAGGGGTTTAACTTATAATCTTTCATGATATACATACATATAGATATACCCTTATCAAACTGGGGGGCACATTGACATACTTGGCCCACTTTTGGCCAGAGTTCCGGATGGAACAATATAAATATTTATATGTATATTTAGTTTAATAAGTTTATATTTACAGAGTGAGAAACAAGAATAACATAATTAATTAAAAGATTAAATTAATATTGAACAGAGTTATAGAATGATAAATAAATAGAGCAGTTTTACATATAAACTTACCAACATCTAGCTATCGGCTGGGAAGTTTTGAATTAGAAGCCAATACTAGAGTTTTGATTGAAAACACTTGTGTAGAGTACTTTCTGCTAGGGTGGGGCTTTAACTGATTTGACTAGGGACTATCTTTTTATTGTGTTCATGATTAATGAACTTGATACTATAGATGCTAACTCATGAGCACTGTGTTAATTCCTGAGGAAGTGGCCAGCCTCCTCAGGAAGGAACACAACACTCCCTGGGCAGTACATTCCAAGGTTTATGCATTAGTCCCTGAGAGAGAAACACAACACCATTTGGAATGCATTATCTGTTTTTGTTTGTTACAAAGTATTCCTGACGTGTTCATTGTTTTAGTTATCATTATTTTTTCTGAAATATGAAAAGTGTTGACTAGCAAGGCACTGGTTTGCTGATTAACAAAGTTTTATGTATGATGTTTTACTTTAAGGTTTGAATAATATCCACTAATTTTTTTACTAATACATTTGGTTTTAGGATTGCTCAAACTCAAAAGAAGAGATTTACATATACATTTAATAATATACATTTATGTGTAACTTTTAAGTTATTAAATTACTTAAGTATGCAATATATTGTATTAAAGTTTTGATTAGTATTTAAGTATTTTATATATAATTCATAACTACAGTAGATTATATAAAACAATAATAAGACTTTTAACTAGTGGACATCCAATGAATAAACTTTTATTTTTTATGGGTTTAAGATTTCTAACCAGTGAGGTTGTATAGGCTAGTAACATGATCAAAATGACTTCATTTTCTCCATTTTTTATAGCTTGAGGCATAGGCAACAACAAATTATTGTTTCCTATTTGGGTTGTGGGGCAGCCCATTAACTTGTAATCTTAATACCCACATTTGTCCTGCTGTTAGCATTTTAATTGGAACTGAGGCTGTGACTCACAGTGTTGAATTTAAACTTAGTTTTTTGTTGGCTTTCTTATAGGAAGGGGAATGTGGGCTGGCTTGACTCGTTTAAGGAGAAACAAGTCAAAGAAACAAGTCAAAGACTTTCTTTAAAGAACGTCTTAGCAAGTTTTAAAACAAAGTGATAGTGACATAACTAGACATTAATTTTTTGCAACAGACTAGCAATATTTGGGACTGCTGTATACTGCAGTGGTATTTTAATTTACCATAATTTAATGTTATGCACTACCCCTGGCAGCCCCTAATAGCTGCTCTCTTTCTGCAGCTACAGAGCTGCTTCTTTAGCAGAGGTGGGGTAAATCAGATGAACATGAGTTAAAGCATCTGCCTCTTGATTTTCAGGCAGAGAGGTTGTTTCTGTGACTCATAAATGTTACATTTTTAGGAATTTTATACACTTTTTTAAGTATTTATATGAACCTTTTATTCATACAACTTACAACACATCAATACAAACATAAAGCTTACTAATTTGACGCATAATTCTTACTTTTTGGTATGGTTGTTTTCAAGACCTCCATCATTTTACATCTTTGATTTTACAGCTTTTGAGAATTTTTCTGGAAACTGTATTGCCAAGTTTTCCTACTCTTCCAGTGGTTTAATTTTATCAGTCCCCACCAGCCCACAGACACATTATCATATAGGCAGTAGAGGGTTTGCAGAGTGGCTGCTGGAATATTTTCTTTATCTTAGTTAATTCTTTGGCAGAGTGTTTTCTTACAAGCATGATTTCATTGATAAGGGCTTTATTCAGCACTTCTGCCTGTTGAGTGCAGCCTTCTTAATATTCTAGTTGCCAAACACTAAATTGAGCCATGGCAACAATAGTTTTTACAAGAACTTTCCAATCCCAGGGGCACATTTGATAGCCATTAGCAATGGAGTTTAACATCCCCTGAGTAAAGGAACTGTGAAGTTCATTTTCATTAATACTTCTCCATAGCTCTTTAAAGACTATATAGGGAAGTGATTCATGCTGTGGCTGTCCATTTTGGAGAGTTACAGGAAAGGCATGACATTCTCCTAGCTTTATGGCTTCTTTTAAGCATTTTTTCATAGACAGCCAGGGTTCTTGATTTTTAAAAAAGGCTGGGGGAGTTGGAGGTGGAAAAGGTGTTTCTTTCTTTTCAGGGGACACAGGGTTTTTAACTGGGAGTTTCTCTGAAGGAACCATGAGATGAGATGTATAAAGTCTCATTCCCATGAAAATTTAGAAAATTTCCCCTCACTGAATCTAGACATGTAGGCAACTATCCTGACTGGGCATTGCTGTTCCCTTACCTTGGGATGATGAGGTATCTGGATGAAATGCATCCCACTGATGAGCCAATTGGGCTACCTGTTTATCTGATCATGTCGAGGTCACTACTTGCAGGAATCCGTCCTGCAAAATCTTGCAGGGATCTGTCCAGCAGAGCCTGCGGCAGCACAAAGAATTACTCTGAACACGAAGGTTGAGAGATGTGAGGGAGAGAAAAGCTGAAGAAGCTATCCTCCCAAGCTGATCCCCAACACAGTTTTTATTCTCTTTTTTACATAGCAAAAGGTAAGAGTGTATGTGCAGGGGAGCAGGCAGGTATCACACATGTGAGGGGTCATAAATAACATCATAAGAATTCCAGGTTGATAATGGCATAGCAAGATTAGAGAAACATTTAGTGATATACATAGGAGATAAGGTGGCGGCAAAGGTCTAAGATAACTGATTAACAGAGCAAGGTAAGAATGTTAATGGCAAGAACTGACAGTGGAGATTTCTCTGTGTGGGCAAAGAAACAGGCCTCCAAACTATTTCTTAGCTGTAAAGATCAGAGGGTTCCCACAATCTCTGTCCAATGTTCTTTCCAATACTGAGAGTGGTGTATTGAAGTCTCCAACCATTATTGTAAAGACATCTGTTTCTCACTTCAGTTTTGCCAGTGTGTGCCTGATGTAACTTGGGGCATTCAAGTTAAGTGCATAAATATTTAGTATAGTCATTTCTTCTTAGTAAATTGACCCTTTTATTAATATATAATGACCTTCTTCATCCCTTATAATAGTCTTGCATTTGAAATCTATCTTGTCCAATATTAGTATCGCTACCCCAGCTCCTTTTTGTTTACTGTTTGCATGGAATATCTTTTTTCAAGCTTTCACTTTTAACCTGGTTGTGTCCTTACATCTGAGGTGGGTCTTTTGTAGAAAACATTTGGATGGCTCATATTTTTTTAATCCATTCTATCAGTCTAGGTCTTTTGATTGGGTAGTTCAATCCATTAACATTTGGTGTAAATGTTACTGTAAAGGCATTACTTACTTCATCCATTTTGTCCTTTGGCTTTCTGTTGTCCTATCATTCTATTGTCTGTCTTCTTATTCTTTAGTTTACCCTACCTATTCTCCAAATCTTTCACCTTGTTTTTTCCTTTCAGGCTGCAGGGCCCCCTTTACTATCTCTCGTAAATCTGATATTTTAGTAACATATTCTGTCAGTTTTTGTTTGTCTTTGAAGACTTTGAACTCACCCTCAGTTTTGGAGGACAGCTTTGCCAGATACAGAATTCATGGCTGGCAGTTTTTCTATTTCAGTACCTTAAATACAACATACCACTTTCTTCTTGCTCCATGGTTTCTGGTGAAAGGTCAGCACTTAATCTTGTCAAGTTTCCCATGTATATGATGCTTTGCTTATCTCTTGCTTTCAGAATCCTTTCTTTATCTCTGATATTTGTCATTCTGAATAGTAGTTGTGTCTGGAGAGATCTATTCACATTTATTCTTTTGGGGGTACATTGTCCTTCTTGTATATTGATATTTGTTTCTTTCATAAGGGTTGGAAAGTTTTTGTTCATTATTTCCTCAAATATGCTTTCTTCCCTTTTTCCATTCTCTTCTCCTTCTGGAATACCATGAAACACAATGTGTTTCACATTGTCATTCAATTCCCTATGACTCTGTTCCATTTTTTCCATTCTTTTCTCTTTCTGTTCTCCTGTCTTTCCCAGTTCAGAAATTCTGTCTTCAAAATCACTAGTTCTGTCTTCAAGCAATTCAAGTCTGCTCTTATATGTGTCTAAAGTATATTTTATCTCATCCATCATGACTTCCATTCCCTTAAGTTCTGTTACTTTTCTTTGCAGGCTTTCAAATTGTTCTTTATGCTCTCCCAGTGTTTTCTTAATTCCCTTAATTTCTTTAGTCATATTTTCTTTTTAAATTCTTTGAAGTGGTTTAGGAGAGTGGTGTGATTATCCCAGATTAATTGTCTTAAATCCTGTATCTCTTCAGAATATTTGGTTTGTTCTTTTGGATGGCCCATCTCTTCCTGTTTCTTAGTATGGCTTGTAATTTTTTGATGATGTCGAGGCATCTGAATATGTTGGTGAATTTACTCTGATGGCCAATTTCTCTCTCTTGACTATTGTTTTTTTCCACAGCTCTTCTTTGATATTTGGTTCAACTTAATCTAAGTCTTTAAGACTGCCCAGCTTAAGTTATCAAAATTGTGCCAGGACTCACTAATGGGGCAAGATTTTTCTCCCAGGGGTTGGATACAGAAAATACAGAGAACAGTTTTTGTCCATGCAATTTCCAGATTGGCCAACAGATGGCGCTCATCAGCACACCTTTCCACAGAGGTGTTTCAGTCTCTGTTTTCCTTTGTCCTATCTGGAGATTCAAAATGACTCTACTGGCCATATTCACTGAAGAAAAGCACCTCAACTTCCCCTCCTTTCTCCCTTAAAACAGCTGACAGGGAGGAAGATGTCTGTTCCCCTCTCAGCTGGCTGCAGTGTGCCGGGGTTTTTATCCCACCTTAATATCTTGTGGTGGGGAAGGGGAGTCCTTCTTGGCCATTGTGGGGGCTTGGTAACCCAAGATTGTCATTTAGGCTTCTTCATCAATCTGTCCCTCACCCTTCTGGGAGTTGTGTAGCACTGTCCTGGTCTGTGACCCCCAAAGCAGGTCCTCTAATGACTTTTGGCTCTTTCTTCATTGTTTTTGTGAGAGCATTCAACTCTGCCTGTTAGTCTGTTACCATCTTCCCACAATCCTCTCACAAGAATTTCCTTTTATTTTGCCATTTTTGTTTTATTTTACTATGAATATGGTATCATTTAAGAATGAAAAAGAAATATGAGAAATCAAATTGTCATTAAAATTTAGAACTATTAATGCTTATATTCACAATTATACATTAAAATATATATTTTATATTCTAGATAAAATTGGATTTATTTGAATAAAATCTCAAGCATTTTTTGTTTTTTTAAAGATTTATTTATTTTCTTGATCTATTTTAAATCCCCCCTTCCCCATTTGCTGTTTTGTGTCCATTCGCTGGGCAATTCTCTGTGTCTGTTTCATCTCTTCTCTTCCTCCTCCTCCAGTCTTCACCAGGATTCGATCCTGAAGACCTCTGATGTAGGAGAGAGATGTTCTAGCCATCTGCGCCACCTCGTCTCCTGGTTTTTGGAGCTTTCAGAGCATCTCGACTTGTCTCTCTCCTTTTACATCATCATCTTGCTGCCTGGCTCCCGGGGCCTGGCGGCTCACTGGCACACACAACCTGGCAGCCCATGCGCCTTCTATATATATATTTTTTATTTTACCGGGAGGTCCCGTGGCTCGAACCCAGGCCCCTCCATATGGCAGATGGACGCCTAACCATTTGAGCCACATCTGTCCCCTCAAGCACTTTCTTTACTAGATATTTTCTGTGCACTTTTTACTGAGGTGAAATTCACATAACTTTAACCATTTTAAAAGTACAGTCAGTGGCACTTAATACATTCACCATGTAGCGCATCAGCTTTATATAATTTCAGAACATTTTTATCTACTCCAAAATAAACCTCATACACACAAAAGGAGATAATCCATGTTACCCACTCCCATCAGCACCTGCCAACCATTAATATTCTTTCTATCTCTATTGAGTTGCCTATTCTGGATATTACATATAAATGGAATATTTTTAAAATGTGACCTCTTGTATCTGGCTTATATTTTGAAAACGCTTAACATGTTTTCAAGTCTTTTTCATGGTATGGCTTGTACCATTACTTCATTCCATTTTATGACTGAACAAAATTCCAATGTATAGATATAAAACATTTTGGTCATCCATTCATTAGGTGTAGATATTTGTGTTTCCACCTGTTTGTTATTGTAAATAATACTATTATGAAGATTTATATATAATTACTTGAATATCTTCAATTTTGGGAGTTATATATCAAGGAAGAGAATTGCTAGATCATCAACTAATTCTGTGAGGAATTTATTGAGGAACTGCACAATGTTTTCCACAGTGGTTGCACCATTGTATATACCTACAAGCTAGGTAAAGGATTCCAATTTCTCCACATACTCACCAACAGCTATTTCAGATTTTCAAAAATGTATAACCATCCCAGCAGGTGTGAAGTGATGT
Organism: Cabassous unicinctus; assembly: GCA_029593785.1. Taxonomy (NCBI): domain Eukaryota; kingdom Metazoa; phylum Chordata; class Mammalia; order Cingulata; family Chlamyphoridae; genus Cabassous; species Cabassous unicinctus. The sequence goes on along the minus strand of JAQZBX010026413.1, from coordinate 12,838 downwards.
CACATTATAGTGTTGATTTGCTTCTCCTTAATGACTAAAGATGTTGAGCAGCATTTCACATGCTTGTCAGCCAATTACATATATTCCTTGAAGAAATGTCTATTCAAATACTTTTCCCAGTTTTAACTAGATTATTTGTCCTTTTGCAAAGTGGTAAGGCATTTTTAAAATATACATTCTGGATATTAGGCCTTTCTCAGATATGATTGGAAAGTATTTTCTCCCTTTCTGTAGGTGATCTTTTCACTTTCTTGAGAGGGTCCTTTGATGAAAAAGTTAATTTTTGTGACATACAATTTATCTATTTTTTCTTTAGTTTCTAGTGATTTTAATGTCATATCTAAGCATCAATTGCCACATCCAAAGTAACAAAGAATTACCCCTATATTTTCTGGTAAGAGTGTTATAATTTTGGTATTACATTTAACTCTCAAAATGACTTCATTTTTTGTAAATATTGTAAGGTAAGGATCAAATTCATGCTTTGCATGTGCATACCCAGTTGTTCCACCACCATATGATGAAGGTACTCTTCTTTCCTGAGTACAAGACATTGGTGCCATGTATGTTGAAAATTAATTGACCCTGTAAATATATATGTGTTTATTTCTGAAGTATCAGTTCTATTCCATTGTTTATATGTTTCCTTTTGTGCCAGTACCACACTATTTTAATAACTGTAGATTTGTATTATGCTTTGAATTTGTATTATGCTTAAATTGAATATCTTCTAATTTTGCTCTTCTTCTTCAGTATGATTTTATTGAGTCAGGGTCTTTTTATAATTCTATGGCTTTAAGGGGCAGCTCTAAAAATTTCTTTTTAAAAATGGGCTATGGGATTTTGATAGTTATTGCATTGTATCTAAATCTTTTGGGGGAAATTGCCACCTTAACTATATTAAATCTGCTATTCCATTAAATGGGATATATTTCCACTTATTTAGGTCCTCTTTAATTTCTTTCAGCAATATTTTATAGATATCACTATACAAATCTTGCATACATTGGTTAAAATTATTCATAGCAATTTTATTATTTTGATACCTCTGAAAATATTTTTTCTTAATTTTCTTTCTGGATTCCTCACAATTTGTTTGCTTAAATACAACTGCTGTATGCAAGTTAATCTTTTACTCTGCAACCTTACTGCATTTATTTATTAGCTCTAATCTTTAGGGTGTATGGGAGTGCATGAGATTAAATGGGTATGTATTTTTTGGCTGCTATAGGTTTTTTTTTTTTAATATATATGAGCATGTCATCTCAGGATAGAGATAATTTTACTTCTTGTTTTCCAATTTGCACCCCTTTTGTTTCTTTTTATGGCCAAATTTCTCAGACAGGAATATTGAGTATGATGTTTAGTAGCAGAAAGTGAAAGCCACATACATGCCTTGTTCCTCATCTTAGGAGGAAAATTTCAGTCTTTCTCCGTTGTTTATGATTTCATAAATCCCCTTTATTGGGTTGAGGAAGTTCTCTTCCATTTCTAGTGTGTTGACTGTTTTTATGATTAAATAATGTTGGGTTTTATCAAATGCTTTTTCTGCATCAAATTAGATGATCTTACTTTTTTGTCCTTCTAATATTGAGTATTACATCAGTTGATTTCTATATGTAGACACATCACTTGCATTCTTAAATTAAATACCAATTGGTCATGTTATATAATCCTATTAACATTCTACTGGATTTGGTTTGCTTAAATGCAAAAATCCAAAACAAAATACTTGCAAACCAAATCCAAAAGTGCATTAAAAGACTTATATACCATGATCATGTGGGTTTTATCCCAGGTATGTAAGGGTGGTTCAACACAAGAAAATCAATTAGTGTAATAAACCACATTGATACATTGAAGAAGAAAAATCACATGATCCTCTCAATTGATTCAGAAAAGGCATTTGACAAAATGCAGCACCCTTTCTTGATAAAAACACTCCAAAAGATAGAAATAGAAGGAAACTTTCTCAATATGATAAAGTGCATATATGAATGCTCCATAGATAACACTGCACACAATGGTGAAAGACTGAAAGCTTTCCTGCTCAGATCAGAACAAGACAAGGTTGCCACTCTCTCCACTGTTATTCAATATGGTGCTAGAAGTTCTAGCTAGAGCAATTAGGCAAGAAAAAGTAATAAATGATACCCAAATAGGAAAAGAAGAAGTAAAATTTTCTTTATTCACTGATGATATCCAATCATTCAAAAAATCCTTAAAAATCCACAACAAAACTATTAGAACTTATAGAAAATTTCAGCAAGGTGGTAGGATACAAGATCAATGCATAAAAATCAATAGCCTTTCTATGCACCATTAAGAACAATCTGACGAGGAAATCAGGAAAAAAATTCCATTTATAATAGCAATTAAAACAATAAAATATTTAGGAATAAATTTGACCAAGGACATAAAGGACCTGTATTTAGAAAACTATAAAACATTGTTAAGAGAAACCAAGGATTATATAAATAAATAGAAGGATATTCTGTGTTCATGGTTGGGAAGACTAAATATCATTAAGATGTCAATTTGATCTGAAATGATCTACAGATTTAATGCAATCCTGATGAAAATTCTAATATCCTTCTTTGTAGAATTGGGGAAGCCAATTATCAAATTTATCTGCAAGTGTAAGGACCCCTAAATAGACAAAAATAAATTAAAAAAAAAAAAGAAGTCGATGGATTCTCACTTCCAGACTTTAAAGCATATTATCTAGCTACAGTGGTAGAAGTAGCATGGTACTGGCAGAAAGATAGACAGATTGAGCAATGGAATCAAATCAAGAGTTCAGAAATAGACCCTCAAATCTATGATCAAGTGATTTTTGACAAGACTGTTAAACACACTTAATTAGGTGATAATAGCGTATTCATCAACTGGTGATAAGAAAACTCAATATCCATATCTAAATAAAGAAATAGGACTCTTATCTCACATATTATACAAAAATTAATTCAAAATAGATCAAAGACCTAAATATAAAAACTAGAAATATAAAACTCCCAGAATAAAATGTAGGAAAACATCTTCAAGATCTTGTGGTTGGTGATGGTTTCTTGGACCTTCCACCCAAAGCATGAGCAACAAAAGAAAAAATAAATAAATGGGGCTAACTCAAAAGCAACACTTTTGTTCTCCAAAAGACTTTGTCAAGAAAGTAAAAGGCAGTCTACTCACTGGTTAAAAATCTTGTGAAACCATATATCTGATAAGGGATTGATCTCCATTCTATATAAAGAGAATACACAATTTATTGACAAAATGGATAGCAACCCCATTTAAAAATGGGCAAATTAATTGAACAAACATTTTTCTGAAGTGGAAATACAAATGGCCAAAAGATACATGAAAAGATGTTTAACATCACTAGCTATTAGGCAAATGCAGATCAAAATGCACCTCACACCATACAGTATGACCATTATTAAAAGAACAGAAAACTACAAGTTCTGGAGAAGATATGGAGAAATAGGAACACTGTTTCACTGTTGGTGGGAGTGTAAAATGTTGCAACCTCTGTGGAAGATGACCTGGCAGTTCATCAGGACACTAAAAATAGAAATGCCATATGATCCATCAATCCTGCTACTAGGAATATATTCAGAAGAACTGAAAGCAAGTACTTGAACAGATAATTGCACACCAATATCCATAGTGGCATTATTCACATTTGCTAAAAGAAGGAAACAATCTGTGTCCATCAACCGATGAATGGGTAAAAAAGATGTAGTATATTCATATGATGGAATATTATTCAGCTGTAAGAAGAAATGAATTGGTGAAGCACATGAAATATTTATCTTGATGATATTGTGTTGAGAGAAATAAGCCAGACTCAAAAGGAATCTCACTGATATGAACTAAATACAATGACTAGAATTATGGATTTGGACTATGAAATGTAAGTTGGTTGGAGATGGAATGCGATGAGAAGGGGGAGAAGATACTGGATGTATGTAAAATTTTTAATAAGGTCAAATGTAAATATATAGTAATGGTTGGACTTGATGGTAACACTTTATAATGAATGTAACAAACACTGTTGGTTGATGGATATGATTATGGCTGAAACCAGTAGTCTTGGAAGATTAATGTTAGTTGGAGAAAAATATTGGGAATGTATAACAATGATGAGGATTGTGGTTTATAATATAAATACAGGAATGTTCTTCCATTAAAGGGTGTTAAGTATATGGTAATACATGGGAAAAATATAATTAATGTAAATTACAGCCTATTGTTAACAACATTGTGATGTTTTTGTAGTAAAAGCAAAGTTGGTACTATAATAATTCTAAAGGTAAAAAAAATAATATGGGGATTGGTTTTGTGAGCTATGAATATGATTAACCATTTTTTTCTCTTCTTCATGTTTTATTAATAAGGAGACCATTTCTATGTCATTTAATTAACATGTGTTCATCTGTGTATCTTTCTGAACTCCAGAGGAACAACTGAGTTTGTAGTTGTTATTGATGAGTTATAATTGCCTGAAAAAGAAAAAGTAGTTCTTCATTTGGGGCCTAATTAGACCTTGCTTGTCAGACTTTAACATACTCATCTTATTGTTGCCAGAATTTTCTCTAGGTTCTTGGCTAAGCTACATAAAGTGAATTTCAAGAGCAAGCCAGGTTAGTTAGGCCACTAATTTATTAAGGAAAGGAGGGCAGAGAAATGAGAGAAAATAACAGATTAAGGGTTCCAGGAAGAGGGGAAGGAGCTGAAAAGAGATAAAGAGGACTGATTTACAGACTACAATTCCCCATTACAGATTACAAATGCCCAGGTTTACTTGTGTGCTGTTCCAGGCAAGGGGGAAGAAGGCAAGAACAGGAGCCATTTTTGGCCTTTGTGCTTGCTTTTTTATTTTTATTTTTTTAAATTTTATTGAAGTATATCATTCATACATGAATATACATAAATAATAAGTGTATAGTGAAAGTTGTGAACTTACAAAACAAACATGCATAACATCATACAGAGCTCCCATACATCACCCCACCACCAATACCTTGCATTTGTTAGAAATTATGAAAGCATATCATCAAAATATTACTACAATACTACCTATAGTCCATCCTTACATTTCCTGTATTTTTCGCCCAACCCACCCTATTATTATTATTATTTTTATTTACTTTTATCCACCTTTACTACCCTCCTCATCCCCTGTCCCCACTGTTTCTGTGTCCATTCAGTGGGCAACCCTCCGTGTCTATATCCTGCCCCCCCTTCCCACCCCTCACCTCCTGTCTTCACCTGGACTCAATCCTCGGAACCCCCCATGTGGGAGAGAGGCGTCCCACCACCTGTGCCACCTAGCTCCTGGCCTTTCGGCGTGTCTCATCCTGGCCCTCCTCTGTGTCACCCCCTGCCACATCACCATCCCGCCGTGTGGCTTGGTGGGGCCTAATGGTGCACCCGCACACGGGACCTGGCATCTCACCCACGCACAGGGCCTGGCGGCACATCTGCTCGTGGGGCCTGGGGGGCTCACCTGTGCATGGGGCCTGACAGCGCACCTGCTCACAGGGCCTGACAGTGCACCCGTGTACTTGCTTTTTAAACCATTAATTACTCTGCCCCTTTGCTAATGACAGGGGAGGAGTCCCAGCTGTTTGCTGTTTTGATTGATTATCCCACCCATCAATCCCCTGGGGGTGCCCAATGATAAGGCCCCTTGGAGAATGTCTAGGGCTTCTTCATTCTGGAGGAAATCTTATTCTGAATGGGAGTTCTTGCAAGGGTCTTCCAGCAGCTATCTTGTGGGGATATTGTGGCCATGTGTTTAATGGTGGTGGTTTCTCTGCCAGGTCCCAGTTCTGTCTGTTGATTCCTATTCTAGCCTGTCTCATAACCAGTCATGAAACCTGGCACAAAAGAGTAGAGATTTGTGTAAGATTTAAGAGCTGCTAATCATGTGGTAGAAGACATCTACCTGATAGTGTGTAATCCATAAATACTCCTTGTCAATACCTCAGATGCTTATGCTTGGGTCACTGTTTTGGACATGAAAGATGATTTTTACTGCATACCCTTAGAGAAAGAATCACAACCCCTTTTTGCTTTTGAATGGGAGGATCCCAATATTGGAATAAAATAGCAATGTTTTTGGACTGTGTTGTGACAAGGATTCAAAAATGCTCTAACTCTTTTCTGGGCAGGCACTGTCCAAGGACTTATAAGGGATAAGCCTCCAAGAAGGACTTTTCCTTCAGTGTGTTGATGATGTACTCCTAGCTATCAAAACCCAGGAAGCCTCAAATCAAAACACAATAATAATGCTAAAGAGGCTAGCAGAGAAAAGATAAGAATCTGAAAAGTAAGCTCAAATAACTCAAACCCATGTAAAATACCTTTGGGTTTGAATTAACAGGACAATGAGCCCTGCTGCCCAGCAGAAGGGAAACCTCATGCTGAGTATCAGAATCCCAAAACAGAAAGGAACTTAGGGGGTATCTATGTATGGTGGGCTATTGTAGGCTCTGGATACCAAATTTTGGACTTGTTGCTAAATCCCTATATGGAACCTTAAAGGGGGAAGAAAAAGATCATTTAGAATGGGCTCCAGAATGTTCTCTGACATATCAACTGCTTAAGGATAAGCTCCTCTCAGAACCAGCCCTGAGACTCCCTGACCTAATGAAAGAATTTCTGTTGTTTGTATGTGAATGACAAGGCAAGCATTGGGACAATTAGTACAAGAATTTGGAAAAAACATCAGGCCAGTTGTTTACTTATCAAAGCAGCTCAACCCTGTAGCCTGAGGATGGCCAGCTTGCTTGCAAGCTGTAGTTCCCACTTGTGAAGTTCCCTCTGCGAAGTAGGTATTGGGCTCTTCCAGGTGAGTTTTCACCCAACATTATGTTCCTACTATACTAAAACAAAACAGGGGCCAATGGTTAACCATTGCCCATTTTAGCAAATATCAAGCCATTTTACTAAACAACCCAAATGTCACTCTGAAAACTATAGATACTCAACCTGGCCAAATTTAATGAAAGGCCAGAGTGGAAAACGTGGTTGTCAGCAACTTCTTGATGAAGCATACTCTAGCAGTCCCAGATAGTTTGATGTCGTACTATCAGACCCAGACTTAGAATTGTTCTCTGATGGGAACAGTTTTATGCATCATGGAAAGCACAAGGCAGACAACTCAGTAGTCACTCTCACTGAAATACTAGAAGCAGAGCCTTTGCTCCCAGGAACTTCAGCACAAAGAGCTGAATTAATTGCTCTCTTAAGAGACCTGCAATTGAGTGCAGGAAAAAAGCAAATATATCTACTAGTTCTAGATATGCTTTTGCCATCCTGCATGCCCATGGTGCTATTTGGAAAGAGTGTGTTTTGCTAACCACTACCAATAAAGATTTAAACATAAAGATTTAATCCTGCAAATGCAAGATGCAGTTCTAAAACTGAAAGAATTGATGGTCATCCGATGTAAAGGAAATCAATGTACTAACAGCAAAGATGCTAGATGAAATAAGGTAGCAGATATGGCAGTAAAGGAAGCAGCCAGAAAACCCTTCTGCAACCCTTGTCATGTTTTATCCAAAGCCCACACTAGGTTACCTCACAGTGAATGAGGACCTGAGTTTGAAAGATTTGGGAAACTTCAATATTCAGAAAAAAACATTGGCAAGGGCAAAAGAATGGGAATTTACAAATTTAACAGAACAAGGATGGCTAGAATATGCATAAAATTCTTGTCCCAGAGGGACTCCTTAAACCCATAACATAATTTCATGAAACTGCTCATTATGGATGTGAAACTCTGTATAAATGGATTAGTCAGTTCCTGGTGGGGCCCAGTTTATGCTGAACCATTCAAAATATAACTGGTAAATGTGTGACTTGCACTCAAACAAATCCTTGACCCTACCCCAAAGTCCCCACATTAACAAAAGTAGTGCAATATTGAGGGTTGGGCAGAGGAAAAGACTGGCAAGTTAATTCTACTGTGATAGCAAAGAACCCTGGATATTTTAGAAGTCTGTGAGTGTTTGTTGATGCTTTTACTGGATGGATGGAAGCTTTCCCTTGTCAGACAGAAAAAGCCCATAACATGGTTAAATGTCTACTAAAGGAAATTATTCCTGGGTTTGGACTCCCTGTCTCCATTCAAAGTGACAGTGGTGCCACTTTCATCCCTAAAGTAGTCAAAGATGTTTCTGGTTTGATGGGCATTTATTGGTGACTACACTCTTATTATAGGCCTCAATTCCACAGGAAAAACAGAATGTGTCAACTGAATATTAAAGAAACATCTAGCAAAAATCTACATAGAAACACAGCTAAAATGGGATAAAGCTCTACATTTTGCACTCTTGAGGATAAGAGTAGCACCCTGAAGTGGGCTAGGTTTAAGCCCTTATGAAATGAAGTATGGAAGGCCATTTCTAAAAGTTGAATATGCTGGCAATATGCATCCTAGTTCTGAATTAGCTACCATACAATATGTGAAATCCTTAGAAGCTACACTGACTGAAAAAAAATTATGCTTCCAACTATCTTAAGTTCCCCACTGATACTCCTTTACACCATTAACTGGGAGACTGGGTGTGGTTGTGTACATGGAAAGACCAACATCCCAAGTACAATTAAATCTCAAATGACTGTTATTTGTCACTCATTCTTCTCTTGTTTCAGGGCATCAAACTATGGATCCATCATACTAGAATCAAGTCACAACCAATCCTGCAAGGTGTCTCTCCACCACTCACTCAAAATCAGCCATTACCATCAACCTACCCAAAGACCCAGAACATAAGTATACTTGTGAACCTCTGATGGACTCAAACACTGGTTTAAAAAGTCTTCATGAGTAAGTTGTGGTTATTGTGTTTGCTGTTAATTGTCCTTTTTCTCATTTTTCTAGGATTGTGGATCCTGGATAATTTAAAGGTTTCTATTCATTTAGGATTGACTCATAATTGAATCTTCTTAACATGATTACTCAACTCCTTTTTATGCTCTTTCTCCTGTCCATAACTGTACGATCACAAGATAATCTGTTTCTCCAATGGGCTCATTCTTATGCTAACTCTATAAATCAGTCTAATTGTTGTGCAGTGGACAGCTGCCAACTTCAAGTGTTACTAGATTTCTCTGAAGGTATCTCCCTTACAACTTACTGATTGGAAAGCTTTAAAATAGTTTATAAAAGAAAAGCAAAAATGGGAAAGGACATTAAATATCATAGATATAACTAGAGCCATCCCAGACTATTGGACAGTAAAGTTTATAAAACCTGGCCATTGTCTTTGATTCTCAGATAATGTTACTACTAGAACTGCTTTGCAGTATTCTTCTCAATTAGATGATCAAACTGAAAATATAACCATATGAGAAGAGTTTGGACATTTCCAACTTTGGGATGGAATGGTTTGGCTCACCCCCTGGTATGGTAAAGTAAGTCAAGTAGTATCCCTGTTTTAGGAGCAACAGAATTACTCTCAGCAGCACAATCCTTCCCTTAGTCATAAATTAGGATACCTATTACTTGAAAATTGCTGGCAAACAATCACTTTACAGGCTGGTGATTGGCTTGGAACTGATTAGGAAAATGGTCCAGGAATATACTGGGTAGCACCAAGTGACACACAGTGGATTTGTGGAACAAGCTGGTGGCCAGGGTTACCCCCAGGCTGGTTAGGAAGATGTACCTTGGGGTTACCATGGGCCCAAGGAACTGTTCATACCACCCTCCCATCTACAGCAGCTAACTTACCCCTGCTACGAACCAGATGCACCTGTTCCGTCTTCCATTGGTGCAATCACCTAGCACAATTTTTATTCATTCTATAGGAATTGAAGATGTTATTAGTATATTGGAAGCTCTAAATAATTTTATCTCTTAACCCCTAAATGATAGTTATCATAGTATAGCCCTTATTAACACTGAAATGACTTCTGTTGCATAAACTGGTCTACAAAATTGAATGATGTTAGACATTCTAACAGCTTCTCAAGGAGGTACATGTGCTGTAATAAAAACTGAGTGCTGTACTTACATTCCTGATGAATCTGATATTTCCACTCTTTTACCACATATGAATAAATAAAGTCAAGCCATATCAACCCCATCTGCTCCATTCAATTTCTTTTATTTATTCAGTTGGCTTCCATCTGGTTTTGGATCCTGGCTATGTACTATCCTCCAACCAGGCCTAATGATTATTTTACTAATATAAAATATACTATCTCCTTATTAGTGGATTAGCAGCTCAATTAGTTTTAAGCCTGTTTTCTTCATCTAGAACTACTTCTGGAACCCACCTCAATCCCTTAAACAACAATCGATATTTCTTACACACCATGTGTCAATACTTCCTTCAAGAAAATTCATAACTGGTATGCCCCATATCAGGAGGAACTAGCCTAGTTAGTTTGAATGATGACCAGATCCCAAACATTAATTCCATGATTGAAAGTAGATGTATAATCAGGGGAAATTTATAGCATGAGTAAAATAAAATGTACATGTAACCTACTGTATTAGTCAGCCAAAGAGGTGCTAATGTGAAATACCAAAAATGGGTTGGTCTTTACAAAGGTCTTTATTTGGGGTAGAAGTCCACAGTTACCAGGCCATAAAGCATAAGTTTCTTCCCTCACCAAAGTCCATTGTTATGTGTTGGAGCAAGACAGCTGCAGACATTTGCCCAGAGTTCAGGCTTCTTGGGTTCCTCTCTTCCCAGGGCTGCGTTTCTCTCCAGGCTTAGCTCCTGTTTCCTCCACAAGGTCAGCTGTAGGCGATCAGGCGAATGGCTTGCTTCTCTTCTCCTGTGGCCTTCTTTCCAACATCAAAGCTGCTTCTCAAAATCTGCTTCAAAACCTGCTCCTTCTGTCCTTTGCCTTGCCTTTTATAGTCGATTCCCCACCCACCAAGGGGTGGGGCTCAACACCCTAATCATAACCTAATCATGCCCAGATTAACAGATCAATTTACAAGCATGATCCAATTATATTTTTGGAATTCATAATTACATCAAATTGGCCAACGGTTACACCTACCAAGCACCATAGGGTAAACAAAGTTTCTGTAGGAAAGCACATAATCCTGTCTAGTTTGATATTAGCCACACCTTTTACTTCTTCTTTGTAAAGAAAAATGTATTATGTACACATGTAATGTTCCACTCATTCTTTTATCCTTATCACCATAAGACTGAGAGGTACCAGGCATGATATGTATCTTGATGTTAACCAGAGCTGAACATGAGAGAAATTACCCAGCCCCTTCCAAGCGAGCTCCACTCAGTGATTAACTTTCTTTGCTTCAAACCTGTATAAAGCTGTAGGAAGGGAAGCAGATGTGGCCCAAGCAATTGGGCTCCCATCTACCATATAGGAGGTCCAGGGTTCAATTCCTGGGGCCCCCTGGTGAAGGCAAACTGGCCCATGCAGGAGTGCTGGCCCACACAGGAGTGCTGGCCCATGCAGAGAGCTGGCACAGCAAGATGATGCAACAAAAAGAGACACAGAGGAGAGACAATAAGAGACACAGCAGACCAGGGAGCCGAGGTGGTGCAAGAGATTGAGCATCTCTCTCCCACTCTGGAAGGTCCCTGGATTGGTTCCCAGTGCCTCCTAAAGAGAAGACAAGCATACATAGATTAACACACAGCAAATGGACACAGAGAGCAGACAGTGAGCACAAAAACAATGAGGGGGAATCAATCAATCAATCGATTGATTGTTCAATCAATTTATAAAAATAAAAGCTGTAAGAAAACCCCTCAATAGGGAGGCAGATTTAAGAATGGTTAGATCTCCTGTCCTCCACCTGCCAATAAAACCACTTTTACTTCCTAGCCTAGTTCAGTATGCCTGTCTATTCTGCTGCATCAAGTGCTGAGCCCATGACCATTCCAGTCACATTCATCTCCAGAAAATATTATTCAGGAAAATGATAACTTTTTTCATTAATGCGTATATATTGGAGCTCAACTCTGAGTTAGGCCTGTCCAAGGGCATACTAGCAACTAAAACAGAGAATCTAGCCATAAGGGATTTAAGAGCCACTTTAGAAGAGACAATTTAAAAGTAGAATGCAAGGTTACTTTGCATACATTGCATACATAATCTAGATTTATTTCATTTTTGGCGATAGAACATCTCTCTTAGAAATAGCAATATTTTGAGTGAAGAATAGCTCCAAAATTTCTTGACTTAGCCACTGTGTGACAGGTTAGCTTATTCAGTCAGGTTCAGATTATTAAAGAAGAGCAAGAAAATATGTAGACAGTGGGGCCAGAAATAATCCAAGAGAGTGTTGTGGCCTAGGAGACCAGGACAGCAAGAAATTACAGAAGGAGGAAATCAGGGGATTTGTTGAGGAATCTTGTAAGATGAAGAGGCATTCAGTGTTTACATTGAGATAAAGGTAATGAGCTTCTTAAGGGTAGTGGATGTAAAAGGTGAAGGTATAAACCCTCTCAGAGCACGCAGAGAGGTGAGCAGAAAGTGAGGATAAACCCATTAATTGTTGCTCATTGAAAAATGTTAGCTTCAATTGGCAAGAGAATTGAGTAACTGGGGAAGTAAAAATTACATACCAATAAAATGTAAATATTTTAAGATATTGAATTGAAGAGTAGCAAGCAGCTTGAGCATGTCTTAAAGGAATGAAGTATAATGCTTTATATACAGGTGATATCTGCTACATTTAAGCCCATGAAGACTGTTAAATTGTATTGTAAATAAAAAAGATTGAATGATAAAAAAATATAATTAGGGGAGTGAATATGGCTCAACTGGTTGGGCATCCGTCTCCCATATGGAGGGACCTGGGTTCAATTCCCGGGACCTCCCGGTAAAA
>JAQZBX010026412.1:0-28965 GCA_029593785.1 Cabassous unicinctus | reverse complement strand
ATATATAATGGCCTGTATCTGTCATTGTAATGTCATTCAGGTGATTCCCAAGTCCCAAAAATGTCCCCCTATTACACCTGTTTTTCCCTCTCCCTAATCCCAGAACATCCATGGGTCATTGCCTCCACAAAAATGGTATTTCTTCCATTGCTAGAATCACAAGTAGTCTATTGTAGAATACTAGTAAGTTTATTTTAGTCCATAGTTCATTTACCAATCCTGAGGACTCTGGGATGGTGTTGCCCACTCCACATTAATTGAGGGGGGCTTCAATCCCATACATCTGATAGATGGGACTCTCTTGCTTGCAGTTATAGGCACTCTCAGTTCCTTGGTATGTTGTTTGTCCATCATCTCCTCCCCATTAGTTGTCCGGGGTGAGTCCATTCAACTGGAAAGTAAGTGTTGCAACTCTGTTGAGATTCAGGGCTCAGCTGGCACATGGAAAGTCCAAAGATTTAAGTCTCTTGGATGTACACCTACCAACTCTAGTACTAATTATAGATTCGAAAAGAAGGACAGAAGAGTCATGCATAGGGAAACCACTGCTGAGTCTAACTCAGTCACATTGGGGAGCATAAATACCAGATTATGGCCCACTGGGAAAGGGCCAAATTCCCGAACTGTCTGCCCTGACTATCCTGATATGGATGTTTCCATTTCCCTGAGGAGCTTCGCTATTTGGGATTGTATCTACTTTGACTTTCAATGAGATCCTGTTGAGATGTGCATAAGCGCTACCTCTGGGATGGCCTCTCGACTCATTTTGAATTCTCTTAGCCATAGAAACTCATTTGTCTTTAGCTTTTCCCCCTTTTGGTCAAGTTCTTTTTTTTTTTTCCCAGATGCATTGTTTGTTGGTACTTGGTAGCAATCCCTTAGTGCCGAGGAGGCTTATCCCAGGGAGTTATGTTCCTTCCCTGTTAGCCAGCAAGTAAAGCACTTGGGTTGCCAGAAGCCTGAGAAGCAATGGTAGCAAAGCAGATTAAGTATGGACCAAATTGAGTTGGAATGGAGAGCAGAGATGGTTCTTCTTCTCCATGAATCTTTATTAACTTGATACTGTTCTCACCATTTTAAGAAAGCCACAACTCACACTTGAAGGGATTGCAACTATTATCATTTTGTCAGAGAAGGGAAAAGGATGCTTTTGGAATTTGCAAATTGGCCATGTAAAGAGCTGCAGAATTTTGTTTACTATAACATGTTCTCTTATTTCAGTAAATATAGGTTGACTTGACCATTTCAGAACTGGCAGTGGTTTTCTACTCAGTCATGGAGTTGCATGTGGCTTACAAATATTTGGAAAGATGCACTACCTTCTAGAGAGCCTTGCCTTCTTAGTTATATATTTCTCTGGATTATAGGTGCATCTTGTGTTTTTTAAAAAGTTATTAATCTCATAATCTTTTACTTTTTATTTTGAAATAATTTTAAACATATTGAAAACTTGTAAAAATAGTACAGAGTTCCCACAATGCACTATGTTAACCTCATGACTAATGTTAGCATCATACATACAGTAGTGTAATTATCAAAACAAGGAAATTAAGATTGATGCAATGCTATGAACTAAATACAGACTTTATTCAAATTTTCCCATTTTTTCTCACTAATGTTCTTTTTCTCTTCCTGGACCCCACATTGCATTTAATTTTCAAGTCTTGTTCATCTCTTCCAATCTGTGACAGTTTCTCAGATCGGATCTTGACATTTTGAAATGTGCTGTTCAGTTATTTTATAGAAAGTCCCTCAGCTTGGGTTTGTATGATATTTTTGCATGATTAGATTGAGGTTATGCATTTTTTAGAAGAATCCCACAGAAGTGATGCTGTGTACTTCTCAGTGCATTGTATCAGTGGGTACAAGATATTGATAAATCTTATGACTGGTAATATAAAGCTTGATCTCTTAGTTAAAGTGGGGACTGCCAGGCTTCTCCACTGTAAAGTTACTATCGTTCCCCTTTGTCATTAATAAATATCTAAGGAGAATACTCAGAGACTAAGGCCCACCCTGCCTTAAGAAATCTCAACTTGTGAAATAAATACTGATGTAATTTTCTACATTAGCAAAGGAATTCTTCATTTTTCCAAAGAGTCACCCCAGGATTCCATTTTAAATAGCATTCTAAGTTCTAGTACATTTAAAATATGGCTTATCTAAAAAATGTTGACAGTTACACAATTTTTTTGAAGCAATGTCTGCTATAATGTCTTCTTCCAAGACAATGTGTATTGTCTCAAATAATGCATCAATATATGTTCATCTCCTTATATAATTAGAAAAATAAGTAGAATTCTTCACACCTGGCAGGTTGCTGCAAGAAGAAACTAGAGCTTATCTTCCACTCTTAGGCCTTTTCTGAAAGAAATATTTTAATTGTCAGAAATAGTTAGAAGGTCAAGAAGATATATTTTTTGGTGGAAAGAAATGTTTCAGAGTATGTAAAGTATGTTACAGAGTTGCTAATCTGTAACATATTTTGTACCAAAGTAGATGGGCTAATCAGATGTCAGTTATATGCCATCTATATGATTCTACTCTCTGGAAAACAATTTGGCAAGAGGCATTAAGCACTTTGAGGATGTCACCTTTGGGGATGTTTGTACCCTTCAGTTCCATCTAAAAGAACCTATCCTAAGGAAATAATTACAGACCTAGACAGAGATTTATGTTCAAGGTTATTCAATGCAGTGCTGTTATAAAGTATTTGGGAAATGATTTGGGTTGTTGGATATAACCTAAAGGCCCAACAATAAGGAAACAGTGGAATTTTGTGACGCAATTAAGATCATGTTTACAAAAAGTAAATAATGTTATGAGAACATGCTGAAATGATCACAACAATATATTACATTGTAGGAAAAAATAAAAATAATGCTGTGTATACATTATGTCCCTAATCTCTCTTCACACACATATATACACATATACTTGATAGGAAGACATCAAAAAGTCATCTGTAGGTGTTAGAATCATTACTGATCCAACTATTTATTCTATTATGGACTTCTTTTATTCTTAAAAAATTATTTTTGAGAAATTTAAACTAGCAATAATTCCACAGGTGCCCTTTGAGGAGATTGAGTCTTTAAAACTTTTTTTCCCATTCCCTTTTCAACCTTGTGAAGATTATAACTTTGAAAGGAACTAAATGACATGCACTTTTTGAGTTTATTATAAATATGTATATGTATGTATACACAGACATACATTCAGTGAAAGTCATAATGAACTGTTTGGTTAAATAAAATGAATAAACTTTAAAATTTTAGTTTTGTATTTGGAGAAAAAGATTCAATATCTAGATTTCCCATGATTGACTTCCTAAAAATAAACAGAAAATCTATGAGATCTGAGGACTGTAATACAAGAAGGATGAGAGAAGGCTAACCCTTTCAGGGAATATCATTTTTCAGAAGAGAAAAAAAGGGGGGGGGGTGGAGAAGAACATTTTTCTATTATTCTTTTTAAGGTTAGTCTTTAAAGTCAAATTTAAAAAAACAAACACCCTCAACCCCATCAAATTGCAGAAAGCCAAATATCTAGACTTACATTTTTAATCAGGCTAAATATTCATGTTTATGTGACTAAATGAAACTTTTGTATGCAGTGTTCCCCCCCATCTGCATGAATAGTAGCATTGTGGCAGGGTGAGGTCACTGCAGAAGGGACAGTGAGGTAAGAGCACAGCTGAATCTACAGGCTTTTCTGCTGCGTGGTGCACCAGCTCTTTCTTAAAGCCACAGAACTGCCATTCTCACACCAAAGGCCCTTGGTTTGTTTGTGCCTGTTTGCAGCACCGCTTGCCTGCATGGAGTGATGTGCTGTGTGTCATGAATAATTCAAGTGTTTGCAGAGAGAGCCTAAGTGCAGGGAGTAGCATGTGGCCAAACCATGGCCATGTACAGTTTCTCCTCCTTTGAACATCCACATTGGCCACCTGCTCCTAAAAGGAAAGATGGGTCCCTTCCATTTCCTTGTGGATCTCAGCCACAGGCTCCACATGGAATCTCTTCTGTTGTTATGGGATCCCATTGGAGTATGACTCCCTCCCAAGCAGTGGCAACCCAACATCTCAGAATGAAGTCACCAGAAGATTGGTTAAAGAGGCATGTCAGTTCATATTTTACCTACATTTCATACTAATGTAGACAGGGGAATAAGTTGGTTGCCAAGAGCCTACTGGCAAGTAGCCCTTTGCCAATACCATCCTCATTAGAGCTGTGAGAAATTGGAAAAAAAAAAAAAAACTTTGCTCCTTTTTTTCCAACAAACTCTCAAGCTTTTTACCTCCTCTGCTTTACAATGCTGACGGATCCTTCACTAGGTATCAAGCAGCATCCAGTTTAAAACATAAGATATTTTAAAGATATGGACACCATGCCTTTGCTTGTATCTGCCTCAGTAGGTGCTATGATATGGGAATAATAATGGCTTTGAAAAACTGTCTTGGAAAACTGTCTCATCTCAGGCCTGAGCTTATACACCCCTATTACATGAAAAGGACCTCCCCCCTCCCCCAACCTAAACTGTAAGAATTAATAAGGTTATTTAAAATTATCTTGCTGTGTGGATTGCATTTCAAGAATCAGTATTTGGGGATGAATGAAAGCTCATGGATTGACTGGGTTATGGGGCTCCATGATCCATGCCCTTAAGCAGGCGGTTAAATAATACAAAGCATTTTATGGCAGTGTGCCAAATGCATGATATGAAAAGGAAGTGCTATAGAAAGTCTGAGAAAGAAAACATAGCTTCTGGACTTGGTGATTTTGGAGAGAAGATGTGGTGAGAGAAGCAGGAAATGAGCCGGCCACTGAAGGAGGAACAGTCATTGGCTTCTCCAGTTGAGGAAAACAGTGTGAAGAGAGGGGTGGTAATTACTTGTTTAGAACAGCTTCTCAAGATACAAACTCTTGAGTCAATGAATCAACCGACTGACTGACCCACCCCATGTGTTCAGGGATCAGTGGTCAACCTGTTGAGCTAGAGGGATCAGTTTGTGTAGAGAGAAGTTGGGGGGGTCCAGTTGGCAATGGTTCTAGTCAGAACCATTAGGACCTATTAGTTCTAGTCAGAGCACGGATGCTCTGGAAGGCCAGCCTAAGAAAATGGTTCTTATCTTTTAGGCAAAGGTGAGTCACTGGAGGATTTTATATAGGAAAGGACACGATGAAATCAGTGTTGTTTTTTTTTGGAAGATGTATCTGGCAGCGATATGCAAGAAGCACATATAGCTAATAATAAGAAAAAAGCCCACTAAGTTAGGGTAGTACAAGTTCCATTTTGGGCAGTGTTAAACAATGATTAAACAATGAAAGCTGCTCATTTCTGCTGATGGCTGCGGATCACTGATCCTGACCGCTACTTACTATGAAAAGAATGAAATGAATGCTGCTGGCCAAAGACCCGACTAGTATTCAGTTAACAGTAAGCTCTAAAAGGGTAGCCTCTAAAGTCTTTAAAGTCTCAGAAGCTAAAATATATTTCTGAAGTGTTTTGGAGATCTTCCATTTCATTCATTCAGTCATCCATCCATCTATTCACTCATTTAGCAAACATCTGCTTAATCCTACTGTGTGCTGAGCACCGTGATATATCTTAAGGGAATAGAGAAAAGTCAAATATATTCCATTTTCACAAAAAACTTATACTTAATTGCTATGGTTTTTTGTTCAGACCATAGGAAAGTACAGAAGCTCAGGATATACAGGATACGAAATATCATTGTATGCAAACCCTCCTACTTGAAGGATTTACCCAACTTTTGGGAATCATTTACTGGCCTTGCTGAGGATTAGTTACTCATATGGCCCTGCATGTAAGAGAGAAGTGCAATGGAAGGCAAGTCACAGCCGGTGGAAGGACCTGCCAGTTCTTTTGCTAACTCAGTAAAAGTAAATTTTGTTCAAGTAGGCCTTGTATTTCAGGGGTGGGGAGGGGGTGGAGACTGTTTTGCACTTAAAAGGGAATCTTTTTCAGAAGCTGTAACTGAGGATCCCAAACTTCCCTAAGTACCTTGGTGTTCTCCAAAGTGGCCTCCTTCTCAAGCATCACATTGGTGATTAGTATCAGCCACAGCTGTATATTTTGATACATTTTAAACCCAGCAAGTGCCTTAACTAATGTTCAGAGACATTTGTTGGCAGTCAGCAGCAGTTTTCAGAGAGAGAGGTCAATTGGCTATCCTTGTCTCATGTTTAAACTGCTGGTCACACCAATTCAAGAGTTTTATGGATAATTGGTTCAGGCATTCACCTTTCCAAGATTATATAATCAAACATTAATGAATGAATTTTGACAATCCATAACATGTTGCTTGCAGGTACCAAGTTAAACACTGTTAATGCCCATCACATTACATTATTGCTAGTTATCAATTGCCCATGCTCATTTTTTTAGCAAACATGTATATAGTATTTTCTATGTATCAGACACTGCTCTAAATGCTTTGTAAATGTGAACACACTGAATCCTTGTAACAGTCCTAACAATCCTGTGGTGGCATTTACTAATACCATCCTTACTTTACAGAGAAGGAAACGGAGGCACAGAACGGTTAAACAACTTACCCAGAGTCACACAGTTAGTAAGTAGCAGTGCTGAAATTTAAACCCAACAGTTTCCCTCCTAGAATCCATGCCTTTAACTGCAATATCATCATAACAATAAGCATCAATATGAAGAAAGGAGACTAGAAGGTAATAGGTAATAGTGAATGTTGTGGTTTTGTACTATTGTACTGGTGGTGGTGATGGTGATAGCAACAGTAGTAGTGGTATAGTATTTGGCAGTAGTAGGAATAGTAACAGTAGTATAGCAGTGGTAGTGCTATAGTGTGAATAGCAATCATAGTAGTATAGTGGTGGTAGTACTGTGATTGGAATCGTCGTCGTAGTAGTAGTATAGTAGTAGTAGCCATCATTGTCTTATGTTTTCCTTGCCATCATCATCTTCTCCTTTCAGAGATGAGATATTGAGGCTTAAAGAGGCCTAACTAGTAAGTGGCAGAACAGGATTTGGTCCCCACATGTATTCCACTCCTTGGCTGTGTCTCGGGATGAAAACATAAGAAGACAATGGCTGGTTCTGTAGCCTGTAGAAATCATGGCCCAGGCGTTCTTCTGCCCATCACATCACAACATGGCCACTGGTTTGGAAATGCTGCCATACCCTAGTTTGTGCTTTTGTTTGTTTTATTTTTCATCCTTGGCTGAGTGTCTGTTGTGCTCCAGCTACCAGTTTGTTGGAATATAGCTGGGGAATATGAGGGCTGACATGTGAATAGAGATAGAGGGGGTCCATTGGGAAAAGTCGGTCAAATTAGTTGTAACTGACTAACGTGTCAATTCAGCGAGGCAGATCCAAGGAGCAGCCTCCTGTGGACATGGCTAGGGTCTGAGACATCAGTCAGGAGGTCCCTGAAATCCCCCAGCCACTTAGAGCAGTAAAGACTGATTAAGCATGTTTATATGTAATTTGAAAATGGTTCTTTCAGGAAACAAGTGGTTCTTTAAAGTCATTTTAAAACCTAAGATTTTACTTTTGTTTATTTATATTCTAGCCAAAAATTGCCCAGAGTTGAGCACAAAGCCTCATGATGTATGAAGTTCTCCAGGAGAATTGTCAGAACGGTTTTATGTATTTTTACTCTATCAATATGGCCTTTCACAGTTCCTAATTAGTTTTGTTAGTTGACTTGGAGAAAAGTCTATTTAAAGTGAGACGTCAGGGAATAGTATTAATGAAAAGCACGCACTGTCCAGAGGCCAATGGAAGCGCAAAATGGTTCAGTCCAGAGCACCCCTGATTTGTACTGGGGTGATTAATTCAACTATTTTTTGTTAGAAAATATTTCATTAGAAACCTCCAGAGATTATTCAGGCAATGCCATGTATGTGTGCATACACATTTTTTCCATAAATAAAACTATAAATAGTAAGTAAAAATTAATTGAACTTTTGGAGTACCTACCCAATGTACTTCATGTTAGCATAGATGCCTCAGAGATTGTATTGGAAAGCGAAATCAGTTTGGGTGAAGGTATTTTATAACATGCCAAGTAGATAGCATATAGCTCCAAGATAAAAAGAACAGGCAATAAAATATAAATTTACCCAATTTTGACATTTACTTTTGCCAGATATATGAAATCTTACTTCGGTTATTTATACTTACATGAGATTTCTTAGAATAATGCATTTGAAGAATGCTGTCTCAGAATTTCAATTAGCAGAGCAGATGTGCAATGTGCTTTTACAGTAGACATGTGCAGTCTACCAGAAATTATAGATGCACAATTAGATTTTTACAATGTACACATTCATGCAGGTCGAACCATGACCCTTAAATAAGGGCTTAGTTTTCTTTACTTCCTGCTGAGTTTACCAAGTGGAGCATTGGCTGCCAAGCATTTCTAGCGAAGTAAATTTGCTGCAAATCCATTTCCATTCATTTGTGCTCAGGCGAGGATGGCAGGTCACTTGCCTTTGTATGGAGCGTGCAAAACAGGCAGGCCAGGTGTCATCACTCTGGCTTGTCTTTGCTTTTGCAATTCTGGCAGCGAAAACTGTTTGGAATTTACATACCACGCAACTTTACAGAATGCGTGATGTTCTCAGGTTTATGTTTGTCTCTGCTATGCCTTGGCAATCCACATCACTAATGCGAGTTTGACTAATGACATCAGCAGTAAACTAGAATTTAGCTTCTAACCACATACAAATAGGTCTCAGGTGCATCTTATGCTATGATGTCAGCTCTGATGCCCCCTTCATTAGCTGATGTGCTTTTAAAGGTAGATGCCAAGAGAAAGATTTTGGTTTTGTTTTCCTAATGCACAAGACATGTTTTGAACAATAGAAATAGTTCTCTATCAACAGTTTTCTGGCTTGTCGAGTTCCCAACTCTGTTAATTACACCCTCTGAGTCTGTATTCCAGGTCTTTATTAGAACATCACATTACCTACAGGAGAGCTGATTTCTAAATCAGGCTGAGTTTCCACACACACGCCTCTGTCTCCTGTCCCTGGAGTCTCTACTAGCATCTACATGTAGTAGCAAAACCAGACCAACCAAATTGTTCTGGAGTTCTTTTGCATCCTGGCAGGTTAAGACAGTAGCCTAACCGATGGGGAAAGCCATTTACAAGGTCCTGCTGATGATACCACCTTGAAGATCCGTGGCAATGATTCAGACCTGCCAAAGTTTTTGCTTTAACCAATGTTGCCTCTGCATGTTTGTGTTCATCTGATGGGCAGTCTTGCCAAAACTTAGGCAGAGCATATATTATCATTTGTGGCTGTCGCTTTATGAATCAGCATTTATCTTGTTAGGGGCTTTTTTTTATACACACACACACAATAACTATTAATTAAAATGCATGTCACTCCAAATATAGCATTGGCTTATGAATATGTGCCCATTCAGGGCAATGGTAAGTCAAGAAGAAGTGGTACGAGATTAGAAATTTAAAATGAAGCAAAATCAACAAATGACTAGCTTTCCTATAAAAGCTCCTGTGAGTCTACATAGCTATTCTGTTGGCACAGAAGCAAATACAAATGAAATTGTTGCTGAATATATGAGAGAAATTTAATTAGGTGAAATAATAGCATTTTTCATTTTCAAAGTGCTTTACAAATGCCAACTAATTAATCTTCCATAATATTTCCAAGTGGTAGGAACATATATTCCTCCACTTGAACTGAGAGTTGTATATATTGGGTGCTTACCTCATAGGAGACTCCTCAGAGACCCTTTGTATATAGACGAACTTCCTCCTGCTTCCTACACATATAAATAAAAAAGAATATTATCATGGGGAACTGTGGCATGGCACCGAGGATATATGATTGACAGGGTTAGAAAGAGAGACAAAGGAAAGGTTTTCTAAAATCTAGACATTTTAAATAGATCTGTTCGATGATCCCAAGTTCAAGAGGAGAAAAAAAATAAGGTGGGAAGAAATCTTTTTTCCTTATGGTGTTTGCTTGGGTGTGAAATGTGTTCCTTAGAGCAGGAGGGAGCTTGAGTGAGACTGTAGATGGCTTTCCATATCTTCCATTAAACAGTGGTGGGCCCTTGGGCAAGTTATTCCACACTTCAGTTTCTTCACCTATAAATTGCTGGCATTGGACAAGAAGATCTCTCAAGTTTCTCCTGTTCTATAATTCCAGGTCACACACAGGAAGTAAGGGGCAGAGCAGGGAATTGAATGCCTCTGCCAAAAATTATCTAACAATTTGGAAGTAAGGCCAAAAGAGGATTTGGGGTCTTTAATTCAAAGTTACACTAGAGCAGTGATTCTCAACTGGGGCCAAGTTTTCTGCACAGAGGACAAATGGCAATGTCTGGAGGCATTTTTAACTGCCACAACTGGGTGGGGGGCAGATACTACTGGCATCTAGTGGGTAGAAGCCAGGGATGCTGCTAACCACCGTACCACACATGGGAGAGCCTCCACAACAACCATCCAGCCCAAAATGTTGAGTGCTGCTCTTAAGAAATGCTGGTCTAGGGCAGTGCAACTTTGTTGGACTTATTATTTGCTGTGGATTAGGTCTCTAGAATGTCAACGTGTAGAAAACTGAAAAGATGCAAATGATTCTCATCCAGGAAGGTAACTCTGAAGGTTATAGTATTATAGACCTGTGGGACACTAACCAGTTTTGTATCTAACTTAGCAATTGCACTCCAGCATTCTTTTTTATCATTGACCATATAGATCAGTTTCTTCTCTCCTGCTTTAAACCAGCTTTGTTTTCCAGTTGGTTCCCTCTCAAATTAATTAAATCTCTGACACATGTGCAAAAATAAAATATAAAATAAGACAAAATAAAATAATAAAATCAAAGTGTCTCTGCTCAAGGCAAATGATGGGTCAACGGGCAAGGTTCTTTTTCCCCAAAGGATCTCAGCATGATGTTTTCTGAGTGGGTAACTTTTCAAAACTGCTGAGAAGGGACATGACATAAATCTCCACTTAGTACACTTATCCAATTAGATTTAAACTCAAGCCTTAATTAAAGATTTTTCTCTCATGGCGCTGTACCAATATCACAAATGCAAATAAGATAGGGGCTTTTTCAGTTGAATCAAGTCACATAGCTAATATTTTGTATGACTTGGAGGGAGCCCAAATTTTTTCCTATGTGTAGTCACTTTAAATGATGTGAGATGTGTGTGTGTGTGTTTATCATTTGTTTAATGGAAATATTGGTGGGGGGGGGGCAAAAGTGATAATTCAGGAAAGCAAGCCAATTATATATGCCAAGACTTGAGAAGGTGTTGGTGATTCCCTAAATATTGAAGCCATTTGTTTAAAATAGTGTGATCCTGGTTTTTGGAAGCAGAATAATTTTTGGAGATGAATTTATGGCATAAAGATAAAATGTGTGAAACATCCGAATCTAAATGATAACCATAACTGATTGAGGATAAAATTGAACTAATTTTCAAAAATTCTTGAGGGAGTAATTTCTTAGTGAGAAGAAAAGGCAAACTTACTAGTCAAGTCATTTAAATAAAAGCTTTATGGACTTTCCTAAATTTCCAAGTAGCTCTGCAACAATGCTACCCACATTTATTTAGTTTTTAACCTTGGTTACCACATTTGGCACAAACTATCATTGATTATCAATTCATGTCAGTTAATTTAAAAGTCCTACCTTTCAAAGCAATTCTCAGGATAATTTTTTTTTTTTTTTACCAAAATAAATTTCAGAGGAATAGAATTTTAAAGATTTAGATGTCAAAATGATGTACTCAAAATTTCAGGTCATAGAGGTTAAATTCCTGTTGCGAGAATTTTGAAACTATTAACACATGTTCCCCACCCTTTCACTACATTGTGTTTGTTGGTTTGGATTTATTAAGTAGCAAACTTTATGTTGCTGTTGATAGTGGTAAGGGCTTGAAATTGTATACTCGGTATTAAATGCAAATGTCCTGGCTGAAATACAACTGATTCTATGGAACTTAAAGCAAAATAATGCTGTGACCATTTTATAATTGTTTGTATTTCCATACACTGTGTACACAGAATTAAGAACCTTCTTGTGCCTTAAATGCTCCATCCTCCCCAAACCAGAGAAATCAAAACAAACCTGATAAAACGAAGTGGATTTCTCTTTCCTTTAGCAAAACAGTTATCTATCCAAAGCTTAAACTTACAGCCCCGTTTGTTTGTTTGTTGTTGGAGACTCTCAGATGACCTCTAGGCATTAGGAAACAGAGATAGTGATACATTTCTTTTCATTCGTTTCCTCACACATCCAGGGTGCATGATTTTGCTTAGAGACTGGGGACCTGAATCATTAAGTATAACTAGTATAAATACAGAGCTCCAAAGGCTCTTATTTATAATTATGTTCAACTTAAATATCGAGCTTGTTTCTTACCTTCAGAGAATTAATACAGAGAAGATACAGATTATTAGCAGCTTAATTATTTAATTTTTTTAGTAATTAAAAAAGTGGAGACTAACAAAGAAAGGCATAACCTTGCTTAAAGCATAACTCATGTATTTTCGTTCTATCTAAGAGCTTCTTGAGGGTAATCAGGAGAACAGAAGTCCCTTGTCTTTCCTGTGAGCTTTTCCTGATTATTTATTCTGCTCTTAAATATAGAAACATACTTTGCTATCACAACCATGAAAATCCCTTACATGTGCCTCTGCATCCTTAGCAGCTATTAGCAGGTAGTCAAGTTCTGAGATGTGTATGTATTATACAAAAGGATCCATTTCCTTTTGGGAGAACCGTAAGCGCTATTTCTCAATATAACATGTTTTTAAAGACAGGCTACAATTTCTTAGGTGCTTGGGATGGGGAGAAAATTTTAGCCCTCAAATACCTAAAAACCTTGGGATCATTGCTTTAATATTGTCAAGAAATCTGTGAAGTTCTCCATACAGTTAAATACCCTCCACTCCCTTCCGATACTCTCCTACCACACTTCAACTGTAAAAGTTAGTCCTACTATAACATAACTTTTCCTCTGTGCCTTGTCAGTTTATGACATAGACCTGAAAATAAGAAGAAAAGTATCTAATATATTTTCAGGGGACTCTTGGCTTTCTTATAAATTATCCTGCTCTTATTATAGGGTTTTGGTGATCAATAACAGACATTTATTGCTTTAGAAATATCACCTGATTTTTTTATTCATAATATTTGAAAACAATGTAATCTGGGCTATGGGGGTTTTACCTGTTGAAGGTAGGGGAGAAATGCACTCGTGGTGCTAGAGAAGTTTCCTTCAGTGACTACTCAACGGACATAAAGCAGTGTAACCCTCACTATGAAACCCTTGGAAGACATAAGACGATGTATTTAACAAAAGCACAGATATAAAATTGCCCTCAAAAAAGCCACTTGGCTTTTTTCTATTGACCTGAGTTCACCCTTAAGTTCACCAACATTTTCTTGTGTCATTCATTTTTTTTTTTAATTTCAACTAAAATATAAAATATATAATGTTTAACATTATAACAAATTATTATAGCATTATACATAAGCTGAGCCTACATGCAGGGAAAATTTCTGATTCTCTCTTAAGAAAACTGACCTAGAGGTTTACACTTGTAGTCTGCCATTAGCCATTTGGGTTTTGGATGACTAGCAAAACACTTTGCCAAGCTATAAAATTCATCATGTTTAAGAGAAAGATCAAAACTAAAATGAGAGTTTATGTGTACAAATATTTGCTTAGTGCAAATATTCCTTTTGGATGGTCTTAAACCATTTGAATCTGGTGCATTAAAAGAAAGTCTGAGTAATAATTTGTTTTCTATTTTCAAATTATATGTTTTCCACTTTTTAAAATTCTTTGCAAATATTATTGCTTTATAAGGCTGCTATCTTCTTGTATGAAATAAATGGGCCTCTCCACAGACTGACTATTAATTTTTTTAACTTGGACCGGTTTTATATGTTATTAGAAGTAATTCAGGATTTCACTCTTTTCCCTAGAGTCTAGATATAAAAGTTTCTTTTGCCATCAAGAATTTATCTCTGAGGATAATGAGATTTAGAAGGGTCATTTCCACTCTGTTTATGTCACATAAATCATCTTTAGCCACTTCAATGTCTCATCTGTCCACAATAGTTTTGCCTTCACATTTTCTTTAGTAGATGTATATATTGTGAAGTTTATAATCAATTTCTCTGCTTATACAGTCATGAAATATCTAAAATATTAGTTATCAAAATGGGGACAAAGATGAGCTGATAATCTCACTGTTATGTCACTTAAGTGAGTGAGTTTTATTATTTGAATTATAAAATATTTGAAAGGGTCCCAAAGCAGGCTATATTACAAGGTAGCCTCTGGATATTTCACCTGTAGTGGTCACATCTGTCATGGTAGGAACTGTAAAACTGGTGATGACAAAGGCAGGCGGTGTTTGCATTGCCCACTGTTTGGTGTGATTTTCTTTTTTCTTTTTTCTTTTTTTTTTTTTTAAAGATTTATTTATTTATCCCCCCCTTGCTGCTTGTGCTGCTGTGTCCACTCGCAGCCCACGGCGCCGCGCGAGCCGGCCTGCCCTCAAAAGGAGGCGCCGGGAAGCGAACCCGGGGCCTCTCATATGGTAAACGGGTGCTCTATCCTTTGCGCCACAGCCGTTTCCTGCTGTGAGGTTGCTGCATCAGCCCACCGCACGGCTCAGGCCGGCGTGCCCTCACAAGGAGGCCTCGGGACGCTAACCCGGGCCTCCCATATGGTAAACGGGGGCTCTATCCACTGAGCCACACCCGCTTCCCTGGTGTGATTTTCTTGAACACAATCTGATTTTTTTGTTAAAATTCAGAATATGAGATCCTATATTTCCTAAGTGTTTTACCCTTGTACAAATCCAGTGCTTTAAAATGTGAAAATATTTATTCAGATTCTCTATCAACATTTCATTCTAAAAGACGTGAATGTGTTTTAGGTGTGCAGTTAAACATTTAGTTGTTATTTTTCTTTCCTTTGGCATTCATTCCTCTCCCAGTAGAGCAAATGCCACAAAATCACATTTCCCTTATCCGTGTCCTTGTGTATATAGCTATTTTTAACTCTTTCATGGAGCCATAAAGTAAGACAAGAAAGGAGGGGGCCGGGGTGGGGAGGAAAGGGTCAGCACTAGCAAAAAAGAGAGAGGAAAATATTGATAGGGACATGAATGGCTGAAGAGAAAGAATCTCTCCTCTGACTATTTGTATTTACAGGGAAAATCTGCTCTCATACGTTGTGCCAGATCTCAGATCCAGCAGTATTTACTGGTGTGCCCTTGGATAGTAAAAACTTGTTTACAAATATGACCCACTTCCTTGTTTCGGGTTACCTTTCTCTACCAAGTGGTGGCAGAGCACTGGACTGAACAGCCCTGTGCAGGGCAGCTTGGGAATTAACCTCATTTCATCAGTGACTCTAATCTGAGAAGTTTTCTTTGGGTGGCACAGTGAGCAAAAGCAAGGGCTTTGACATCAGACTTATGTGAGTTTAAAACCTTGGACATATTACTTAGACCTCTTAGAGTGACAGTTTTCCAGAGTGTAAAATGGAAGTCCTAATACACACCAAATGAAAAGAGAGAGAATATTTGATGTTCCTTAGCACATGCCTGATACATAATAAGAACTCCCTAAATATCATTTATTAGTTTAGCCACTATTCTTATTATCTTTATGTTTTAAACCATCTTTTCAAAGTTAATTAAATGAGAACTAAAAAACACAATCTGGTGGAAAGAAGAAAAAAGGATGCTTCATGTCCCAGGATCTTTGTTAAGTTTCTCCAAGTCTCATTGTGGGAAGTTGAAACAGATCTCACCAGCCCTGTCTAATTGTTGTCTAGCTTCCTCTGGAAAGTGCAGGAAAAGTTGAATTGGTTAGTGTGCAGCACACATTGGAGGATACAGAGGTAATGATGCCAACTTTCAGCCATAAGATTGAAGGCTGCCGGTCAGACTACAGCTGTCTGGCTGGTGAGACAGAGACCTGCAGCTGCCTTCAACCTTCCTGACTTTTTTTTTCTTATTTTTTCTTTTTCTTTTTCAGTAAAGCAGTTACAGGTTTACAGAAAAATCATGCAGAAAGTACAGACTTCCCATATACCCCCCACACACAGTTTTTGCATTTGTTTGATATCTTTGTTATAAATGATGAAACAGTATTATAATTATAGTATTGACTATAGCCCATTGCTTACATTAGGGTTCACCCTTTATGTTATACAGTTATTTTATTTTTATTCTGGTAATATACATACAACCTAAAATTTTTTATCCCATTGCCCACTAGTTATCCACTGGAAAATGTAGGGATGACTGTTCCCCTTCAGCAGTGAAAGGTTTCATTTCCAAGATAACTTGTGGGAATGGGATATCATGCTGCAAACCTCTGTAAATTTTGAAATAGGTACAAGGCATTTGTGGACCAGTGTAAACACAGAGACTGAAACACAAAGACTGAACAGCATTTCTGTGTTGTCTGGTTTTGCTTTAAACAAACAAACAAACAAACAAACAAAAAACCCAGACAAACAAAAAAACACCTAAAAGTAATCCACATTTATTTTTAATTTGAATAATGGGGGCAAATTTTTGGAAGGAGAGTCACTCAGGACCCTTATGTTTTGTCTTCATGTCATGACTTCATTTTTACAAAACCAAAATGACTTCATTCAGGATTTATGTACCCAAGTAACTTCACCTTTTTTTTTTTTTTAATTCTTGCTGCTCCCTCCTCCTCCCCCCACCTCCACTGTTTATACATTTATTTTTTTATTTATTTTTATGATGATTATGTGTACCAGGCTTAGCGACAGGCAAAATGTCACGGACAAGTAAGAAGGTGTATCTGAGGGAGAGAGAAAGAGAATAGAAATTTTGAGATGGGTTAGCCAGGCTCTCTCAGGTTGCTCTATGCGTGACATTGTTTTCTTTGAGCTTTGCTTTATCCTTTCAGGAATCTTCCTATTGGTAAATGTCTTAACAAACCTGGGTTCATTTTGAACTTGGCAGTGGTTCTGATTAGAGATGTTGCAAAATGACCATTCAGCTCAACACGGCCCTACAGACTCAGAGTTTCCGAGATGAATCAGCACAGACATGGCGTAGACTTAAGAGCGTTTTTAACCTTTAACCTGACAGGGAGGAAAAGCACACTGCGAATTGGCATACAACCCTCTCTACCACCCTCGTTTTTATTTCTGTGACTTTTTCCACGTAAAGGAAAGTTACTTTCAAAATGATGAAGTTGCAGAGTGTCTGCATCCTTCCAAGCCCCCGCTTGAAAGCTTCCAACTAGGGGACAGAAGCAATCACGTTGCCTAAAGCCTCTTCAAAAACGAAAAGTATCTCGCTAAAGAGCAATCCTTCCTATGACCCATCTGCTTACACTCCGATCCCTGCTTAAGGGAATTTGCATTCATTCAGTTTGCCTACAAATGAAACAAAGGTTATTTTAATTGTCAAAAGAAAAACGTTAAAATGTGAGAAAGGTCGTTTAGAAAAACTGTCCAAAATTCCTTGAAGTATTTAAAAGTCGATCAATTGGAAGGGATCTCCATAAGGATGGAAAACAATCCTACCATTTATGAAACCTTGGGATTTTGTCTACTTTAGACTCCTTTGGTTAAAAGTACAGAATTAAGTCTAAATCGGATGTATCCTGAAAGAGAGGAGTGGGGCTGGGAGGAGGAACCTGAGGTGGGAGGAGCGGCATGAAGTGCCTTGTGGGCAGAAGGGGCACCTCTTCCCTTTCCTCAGAAGGGAAAGAGGAAAGATGAATGAAGAAGAGAACTATTGTGGGAGTGAAGACGGTGTGGCTGTGGCTGTGGCAGTGGGAGGCGCTTGCAGCCCCGGCTTTAGTCTTCTCATGAATGTAGAAATGAGGTGATGTTCTTGGGGAAACTTTTACCTCACTGAAATGGGTAAAGAATCTGCAAACCATGTGGCATGAAGAAGGGACAAAGGAACTCCAAAATTTATTCTGGGATGTAATATTTATTCTCATATATTTGAAAATCTGCAGTGTGGGAAAGGAATAAGAGTTTTTCTGAATAGTGCTAGGGCCACTGGGTGAAAGTTTCAGAAAGACCCAGATCTTACCTCAGGGAGGAATGAGTTGCTTTATAGTTAGTGAGCTCTTCCTTACATGAGATGAAATGGCAGCCTACTGAGGATACTCTGTGTTTGTGTATGTGAGTGTATGTGTGTGTGTGTGTTGAGGGAGGAGGGGAGTGGGAGTGTTGGGAAGATGATTATTTCTGCCTAACGTTGCTAGTTTTCTTTCCTCTATGAAGTTAAGGTTTTAAACACTCACTTCCTGACAAGTGTCAGGAGGATCCTACAAACACTGAAATTTTGTCGTGAATGCCAATCTAGTCCCATCAGTTAGGACACCACTTACAGAAGTTCCTCCCACTCAAATGAGTTAACAGTATTGGCCATCATTCCAGAAGAAAGCCTTTTCAACCAGTTGATAAGACCTCTAGCCATCAGGTGTAAACTCAGTCTTCTTGGTGCTTTAAAGAAAACACATCTATCATTTATCTGAATGATAAAGCAGTAGTATACAAAGAGCTGGAGAGACAGCAAAAAGATGTCATTTATCTTCCATTTTTCTTTTACCAAAACTCAGTTGGCCCTGTTTTGACCAGGCCTGCAACTGTAGCCCATTCACTGGGTACCTTGCTCACTCATGAACCTCCCCTGCACGTGAAGGACTACCTGGGTGCCCCAAGCTACGGGTCCTGTTGCAGTTATGCAGTGGTTAACTGTGCATTCAAGTGGATGTAATTGGGCTTCAGAGATAACTCCTTATTAAGGGGAACCAGGGAAGGCTCCTTGGATACCTCACTGAAGTGCAATATTTTGGTCTTCATGAGGACAACTGGAGTATGACCATGGCTAAAGTGAACGATCCATCATTCGGTGCAATGGGACAATCCGGGAAGTAGAAGAGTGGAGTCAGATTTAAAAGAGAAAAAATGAGTAGGGTCATTGTAACATCCTTCCAGCCTTCAAATGAGGGATTTCCATTACCACAAGAGAGGGGAGCCACTGCCACTGGTGCAGCTAAGGCAGGTGTCTGCAGTAGGCCTCCTAGTTCTGTACAACCGTGACCAGAGAGAGCTCTGCTGGCCAGTGACAGACAGACAGGAACCCCGAACTCAGACTGGAGCAAGGCCCCCACCACAACTTCTCCCAACAGCCTCCTTCTTGCTGCTGATGGGGGATTTTCTATAGGAGGAGACAGTTGTGAAAAGTGAGTCATGAAGAAGGGGAGATGGTTGAGAGAAGGGAAGAGAAAGGCTGAGTGAACAGAGTGGACACTGAGGGCCGCAGCCTCTACTCAGTCTGTCATCCTGCCTATGAGAGCAAAACTGTGCCACTCTGAGGCACAAGCTCATTCCACTGCTTCCTCAGGCATCTCTGGAGGCCCTTTACCTGTTGTATTGGAGCATCTGCTTCTAGTTACTGGTAAACTTAGTCCCATCACCAGAGTTGGAGTGAAGGGAAGAGAAACAAAAACCCAAGCATTTGCCCATTCTTTCTCTCACAGATCTACCGAAGGGTATCTTCTTGATTTAACCCAATTGAAGTGTAAGGAGAAAGAATAAGAACTTTTTTGTTGGGTATGGAGGGATACATTTTATTTATTTTACCTTTTTTAAATATGTATTTTTATTTTTTAAAGATGCTTAGATTATACAAACGTTACACGAAAAATATAGGGATTCCCATATGTCCCACTCCCCACACCTCCCACACCCTCCCACATAAACAACATCCTTCATTAGTGTGGCACATTCATTGCAACTGATAAACACATCCTAGGGCATTGCCGTTGAGCATGGACCATAGTTCACACTGTAGTCTACACTCTCTCCCACACAGTTCTGCAGGCTATGGGAAGATATATAATGGCCTCTATCTGTCATTGCAGTACCATTCAGGACGATTCCCAAGTCCTGAAAAAGCCCCTGCATTACACATGTCTTTCCCTCCCCCTGCCCCCAGAGCCTCCAGTGGCCACTGCCTTGAAGGGATACATTTTAGAACTTTCATAATCTTTTTTTTTTTTTTTCATTCATTAGTCCACTTACTGATTTGGTTTCCATAACCAGAAAAATTACTAAGGAAAAGGAGAGAAAACTCAATTATGGTAAAGGCAATCCCATCAATGATGAAGACAATGAATTGATAATCTATTGATGGTTTAGGCCAGTGGACAAATGTGGGTGATCCTTAAATTTTGGAGTAGCAACATCAGCAGCACTTTTCTTCCTCCCAGAACTGGGGATGGTGGTGTCTTTCTTATGTTTAAAAAACATGAAATAGTAGCAAGGCCAAAAAGAAGAGCTTTGCCAACTAGCTAGTTTATGTCTTTGAATAAATCACTTTGCATCTCTAGGTTTCAATTTCCTTCTTTGTTCTGTGAGGAGTTCGAATGAATTGATTGTGAAGGTCCCTATGATTCTGTAAGCACAAAGAGAAAAAGAGGTCTTCCTTTAAGGGAGGAATGCAAGACTTGAATTTCCATGGTCACAATGCCCAGGATTTTTCAGGAGAAAAATTCAGAGCCAGGTAAGGTTCCCTTGTCAAGGGAGCTACCCTAAAATAGGGAGATTCTATCAAATATGTTGTGTGGTCATCTCCTGTGCTGCCTGATGGGGACACAGGGCTAAGTGAACCTGGACAAGTTCCTTTTCCCTTCTCCTGTCAGAGCCCCTCTTCATCTTTAATAGGAAGGTAATAACACCAATTCAGATAGTTGTGGGAATACGTGAAATGATGCATGTCAGGAGCAGTACATCTCCTCTCATATCATGCACTCTCTATAGCCCTACTCCTTCCAGAAACTTCCATGTGTATTTTTAAATGGCAAGTGCCCAAAACAAAAACAAAAAAAATGTATCTGTACTTGGGCCCAGAACTGGCACTTCATAATGTTGAAAGCATCAGCTGCCAGCTTGCTGTGTTGGTAATATCTGATTTACAGCTCCCTGTGGGTGGGGCTCAGTCTCTCAGGAGTAGATATTTTTCTTCCTTGTAATTTTTTTCTTTGGCCTTTTAAAAGAAGGCTTGGTAACTGTGCTCCATTGAGTCAAAAAGCATTGCAGCCCTCCTCTGCATGACTGGTGTGAGTCTCTATTTTCCCCCAGCAATAAATTTCTCATGAGGGGCAAAGTCACCTTTTTCTTCCTGGCCTGGTAAAAACTAGACAGCAAAGGACAGTTCTCGTTTTCCAAAAACTCGCCCACTCTCTCAGGCAGCCACCTACCTTGGCTGCCCAGCCCAGACTTAAAGGACAGGGGATAGTCTCACTTACAAACTCCACTTCCTCAGAAAGCAGACACTGGTGGAGTTTCCTGAACTTGGCAGAATGCCTCTTTAGAGAGGCTCCACTTGAGAAGGCTAGACATTTGGGACTTGGGGCTCAGTTAACAGCCAAAAAGTGTTGGAAGCTGGGGCAAAAGAGAAAAGAGGGCAGCCACGTGACCTGGGTAGGCTGAAGGGGGCAATTTCTTTGGGCATAACTGAAAGTGGAGCACAGGGCTCCCGGGAGGGCCGGCGTGCATGTGAGCCAATCCCACCAGCAAAGGCTGTGAGCTCAGGGATCATCCATACCTCATGCCCCCTGGGGCAGCCAAAAGTGAAAAGAGGTGGGAAAGGGTATGTCCACCACAGAACTTACCCCTTAGGAGAAACTACCGATGCCTCCCGCCAAAGAAATAATTGAAAAGAAAAGAGTAGGAAGTGTTAGGAACAAAGGAAATGCAAGAAAGTCAATTCTTTTTTAAAGATATTTTCAAAGTAACTGAAGTAAAATTCCCAAAGACAGCTTTCATTGAAATAAGTAGTAAAGCCTTTATAGAACCCCGGTATTCATTTGCTGATATCCAGAGATACTAACTCTGATGTCCAGAGAGACTTCAAGACTTGCCCAACCCCACTGAGGGATCACACAAGAAAGCTCAGCTCTGCTAAGCAAGTCCTCCTTCCACTACCACCCGCTTCATCGTAAGGCAGGGCAGGGATGGAAAGTGTGCGGATGCGTCGGTGCCATTCGCCCTCTGGCCTGGGTCCAGGACTACTCCTTTGCTGGTCAGTGGTCATCCATCATTCATCTCAGGTTCGTCATTATAAAACAGGCCACATAATACCTAACACACGGGTTCTTGTAAGGATTGAATGAGTTCTTACAAGGCCATGTTTTAGAGAACTTTAGAAATTGTAATTATTTTCAAGCATGTCAATTCCTATTTATTTCAGCATTTCCCTTGCAATACCTGTTTTGTTAATTCATACTTTGATCTCCAAATTAAATCACCTTAAGACGGACTCTGATGGACTCTGTTGTTAGGTTCTTTTGTGTAGAGCAAAGTAAAATAAAATACAGTTAGGACCTAATTTCAAGTGTTATAGCCCAACTGAATATATGATATGTATATACCCTTAATTAAGCAAGAAAAATAACGGTAAAGAATCCAAGGAAATAGTTTTCAGCTGGCTCTAAAGTTTAAGCAAAAAGTTTTGCCTAAAGTTTGTGCCCATGTAGATAGTTATACTTATAAATTCTTTTTTAACAACCAAAGCTATTCCTGATAACTGGTATGCTAAAGCAGAGGCAGGGAAACTTTTTTTGAGCAGGACCAGATGATGGACATTTTAGGCTTTGTGGGCCGTATGGTGTCTGTCATAATTACTTGATTCTGTCATTGAATTGTAAAAGTAGCCATAGACAATGTGTGAATGAATATGTGTGTGTTCCAATAAAAGTTCATTTACACAAACAAGCAGCTGACAAAAATTTGCCCAGGGGCCATAATTTGCCAACCCTTGTCCTAAATAAACCCTTATCTTTGCCTGATTGCCCTGTTTTGAGTGGTTTTAATTAACATCCCCATCTCCCAGGTTTATGTAATTTCAGACCAGCCCCTTGTACGGCCCACCCAGGTGAGTGGCTTGAAGGGACATAGGAACACTTAAATTCAGGGCTAATTTTTTTAAACATTTTATTGTGGTGAAATATATATAACAAAATTTGCCATTTTAGCCAATTTAAAGGTATAATCCAGTGATGCGTATTTTTACTTTATTCTTAGAGTTTTTCATATGAGAACCTCTACAGCTTTTTTTTTCCATGGTCTATAGTTTACATTATGTTTTATACTTGCACCACACAATTTTATAGGTTTTGACAAAATGTATAATGGCTTGTATCCATCATTGCAATATCATGCAGAACTATTCCAGTGTCTCAAAAATGCCCCATGCTAGACCTGTTCTTCCCTCTCCCTCCCCTCAGAACCTCTGGTGACTACTGCCTTTATATCAATGTTACAAGTTCTTCCATTGCTAAAATAATAATAAAGCCTTCTTTGGTCCATAGTTGCATTGCCGCCTTATGTTTGTTCGTTCCTCTGTTTTGAGGATTTGGGGATGGTGATGCAGGGCTAATTTTTAGTGATGGAAGTTGGCTGGTAACAGCCTTAGTCATCTACTCTTTCCCTGGAATCTCTTGTTTTCAGTTCCCAAGCCAAGACTTTACTATGTAGATGTAGATAGAGAGTTGTTTTCCACCATGAAGATTTAATCTGGAATATTGCCCAGGTCATTTCTCTCATTTTTCCCTCTACTTAGAGGTTGTTCATTAACTGATAGACTTATAGAGGGGAGTTTCATATTCTTGACTACCAAGGAATTCTTTCATCTTTCCTGCTTTTTAAAAAAAAAAACCTGAAAGTTCACCAGTATGGGTTGTAGGTTGTTGGGGTTTTTTTTATGTTGACTTGGTTTCCATTTCACAATTGCTATGAAGACATTGAGAGTTTTCTGTTTTCTACCAATACTTTGCTTTGAAATTTCCAGAATTGCAAGTGGTAGGTAAAACCAATGGCTATTGCAGGTAGTAGTCGAGACTGAGCTGTGACAATAATTAGCCTGAGTTGTGTCCCCTTCTCTGCATTTATTTATTTTTTAACAAATCAATTTTATTGACACATATTAATAAAGCATACAATGCATCCAAAGCGTACAAACAATGGTATTTGGTATAATCACATAGTTATGCATCCTTTTTGTCAGGGCCTTGTTACTTCACTCACTCTTGGGCCTTCATTTCCTAAACTATAAATAGTATTATCAAAGGCCAGATATCATTCACAAAGTTGTCTCTGGGTCCTTTTAAAAGTCAAGCTTCTCCTTGGCTTCCCTTCAAAGACCCCACAGTTTCTTCCCAGAATTCCACATTTACAGTATGGGCATTTGTTATTCCGGGATTTACCGTTGCCATACGGTATTACATAATTATTTTCCCTTTAGGTATAATTACGGAATTGCTAACTCTGTGACTCTGTTTTGCATTATTTCACACGTATTTTCTAGTTCTGATTTAGGTTTCTGCGTGGTATGCCATAAATCAGCAGAGAGGGGGTGGGTAATGAAAGGACATCAAAACACAGCCCCCGCTGCTATAGAATGTTACTCAAGTGACACTCCATAATTCAAATACTGCAAACCACTGGGTAACCAAAGCAGGGCACTGCGACAGTATGAGTTGTTTTTGTTAATAGAGATGAAATTATGGGTGTAACTAGCTGGCAGTCCTCAAACAGACTTCAGCAAACTGTTTACTCAGCTG
Source organism: Cabassous unicinctus (assembly GCA_029593785.1). NCBI lineage: Eukaryota > Metazoa > Chordata > Mammalia > Cingulata > Chlamyphoridae > Cabassous > Cabassous unicinctus. The sequence goes on along the minus strand of JAQZBX010026412.1, from coordinate 4,321 downwards.
TCCTCAGGCAACAACTTAATACTTGTGGATAAAATTATTCTCCCACCATCTCCCAAGTGCTATATTCCAGGGATCCCAATTTGTTCTCACTATAAAAAATAAGGAACAAGTTTGTAACTCTCCAAACACAGTTTGAGATTCTGGTTATGTTTTGTTTTCAATGTATCAGGCTTTCTGGCCCCATGATTCATGAAAATCTTCTTGTCCTTTGTGTTCTGTGTTTCAAAAATCTATAAGAATCTGATACCTAAAATGCTTTGTGTGGCTGAAAGAAATCTTGTGGTCTCTAACGCGAAAACCATGTTATTTTTCCATTACTTAACGCTGTTCCCATCATCCAGAATATTTTCTCCTTTCTCTCTGCTTGTTGAAACCGTGTGTCCTTTTAGGCCCAGCTCAAGCACCTCTTCCTAGAAGTCTTCCCTTATCCCCTAGCCTCACCCAACAGAAATTGATCTATCAATTTTTCTGTAATCCCATTTTTTAAAAATTATCACATAATGTTTAAGATGTACAAAAATGTACAAGAAATAGTACAGTAAGCATCCATGTACCTCCCACCTGTAGTGCATAAGTCTCCTGAGTCCTAGAGGAACCGCTATCTGATTTTGGTACTTATTGTTCCGTGAATATCTTTGTATAATATATTGTAATATATATTTTTTCCTCAGTAATCTACAGTGTTTTTAGCATATTTTGACCTTTATGCAAATGGTTTTATACTATATGTATTCTTCTGAAACTTGGTGGCTTTTTACACTCATTTATGTTTGTCGGATTGGTCACGTTGACTCTTTTACCTTATTTATTTCCACTGCAGTATGGTATTCTGTCATCAAAATTTATTTATCATTCTCCTGTTGGTGCACATTTAAGATGTTTTCATTTAATCCCATACAATTTTTAAATCACCATTATGACACTAATTGTTTTTGTAAGGATATTTACCTATATTTTCTCTGCCTTCTTTGAGATTCTAAATTTTTTGAGGACAGAGGGCACATTTTGTTCTTCTTTGGATTTGACACAATGCTTCTACCACAGTCCCGTGAGCTCAGTAGGTGCCCAACACATGCACGGGCTTTTGAATTAAATCCCTACAAGAGAGCCAGCAGGTATTGTCTCATTTTACAAATGGAGAAACCGACACTGTGTAACTGACCCCTGAACACAGCAAATCAACATCTGTATTAGAGCTAGTGGCCTTTGGCTAGTAAAAGTAGTGTTATCTTAAAAACCATTATCACTTACTAGGGAAAGCCAGCTTTTTTCTTTTCTTTTTTTTTAATCTCTATGTTTCTATCTATCCAAAGGTATTCAGGAATCTGCATTTTTAACCCAGAACTTGAAAGGACTTTAGTAAAATTTGAAATTAAAAACAAAAACTACCATATATTATGTTTTTTTGTTTGGGGGAACTGTATCTCAGAGGAATAAGAAGGTCAATGGTAAAATTTTAAACAGTGTATTGAGATAATTCATATACCATAAAATTCACCCTTTTAAATCATACAAGTCAGTGGTTTTTAGTTTATTTATATAGTTGTGTAACCATCATCACTCGCTAATTCCAGAATATTTTCATCACCCCAAAAAGAAATCCTTTACCCATTAGCAGTCATTCTAGCGTCTTTCTTCCCCCAAGTTCCTGGCAAATAGTAATCTATTTTCTGTCCCTATAGACTTGCCTATTTTGGACACTTTATGTAAATGGAATCATATAATATGTCACTTTTTGTAATTGGCTCCTCACTAGCATAATGTTTCCAAGGTTCACCCTTGTTGTGGCATTTATCAGTACTTCATTCCTTTTCATTGCCAAATAATATTTCATTGTATGGATATACCACATCAATTGATGGATATTTGGCTTGTTTCTACTTTTTAGCTACTCTGAATAATGCTGCTATGAATAATCATGTATAGGCTTTTGTGCGGACATATGTTGTCATTGCTCTTAAGTATTTACCTGAGTGGAATTGTTAGGTCATATAGTAACTCAGTGTATCACTTGTTGAGGATCTGCTAAGCTGTTTTCTAAAGTAACTGCACCATTTTCCATGGTAGAATCTTATACAGAACACAACAGTGTAAAGACATCTCCAGCTTAATTCTGACTCTTATCAGTGTAGTCCTCAATTTAATGCTCTGAATTTTAAAACCATGTTGGAACTCATTCCCTGGTGTGTCACAATATGTATATTCCCCTCAAAATTTTATACTTGCCCTTCCATTTTGTGTGTATTCTGCTCTTCTATATAGTTCTGAGTCAAAATACTCAACAATCTTGAACAATTATATCTAAGATGTCTATTTGTTGCCAAGAACGAAATAGTCTATTCCAGATTGCATTTACACATTAATCTCAATGTGATGTAGTTTCATTTTAGGAAAATCCTATGGCAATTTTCATCCCAAGTTTATTTTATCTACCAAGCTTAATGGCTCTAGTATAAAAAGATGAATAGAAAAATATAGCACTTTTTCTGTAACTATATTACAATAACAAAGTAGGTGATTCTTATTTGTAGGAAAACAAACAAAAAAATAAGACAGTGGGGCATGCAAAGTCCTGCACGCACCATGGTGAAACAATGAGAACAAGAACAAATTTGTCTGCTGTCCAGATGTTTGCCCATCAAAAGGTCTGGGACTTGTGAATCATCACTGTTTTGGAGGTTTTTTTAATTGCATAAATATAAATCTTCACACTGTTTCTTTCAAATTTACTGATGCTTGGTGAATTTGTTAAATTATAATTTTTATTGAAAGATACCTATTAATTGTAAAAACAATATTTAGAAAATGCAGAGAAAAGATAGAATAAAATAAAGATAAATAAAAGTAAATAGCCTATAACTCCATTACTCCGAGATGACTACTGTCAACAGAATATTTTCATTTAGTCTTTTGTCTATGCATAAATATTCTTTAAAAACATGATTTCTCCGGTTGAATGACATGTCATCATATGAATGTACAATGATTTATGTGACCATTCCCTTGATGGGGGACTGTTTGTTGCTCTTTCCATATTGTTTGTTGATGTATCCATACTGAATTGTGAATACCTTTAACCTGTTTCTCATTATGGTGGAAAAAATGGTCCAGGCATGCAGAATCTGCCTGCCCTTCCCATGGAAAGAATAGGGGGAAAAAAGGAAATTTTATAAGAAAATACCAAGAACTTGTAAGAACTTGAAAAACGTCTTCACATAAACAGAGTTTTATAGTTGTACTTTATAATTTAATGTGCAATTAATAAAAAGTTGTGTAATATTTAAGTCAGCCAGTAACAGGCAATAGATTTTGACTTAAAAGCAAAGGAGCCTGGTAAATGTGCATAGAAAGAGACCAAATAATCCTTTTTCAGGGTTTTAGGCACATCAAATATGTAGAAATGGGAATTTATCCTTCTCTCTCTCTCTCTTTTAAGATTTGGCTATCAGTTATCATCGGAGCTGATTATTGTTATAAATCTGATTCCCAGTCTTTTTGGAGATATGCCACTAGAGTTAATTAAAATCCTCAGGCCTTCCCCTTACCCCTCATGAAATCCATTTATAGATACAAGGGCTGTTTCAATGGACATGTAAACAGCAAGGTGAGTATGATATGAATTCAAATAATTTTTAGCTTTTTTTTTTGAAACTCCTTAAGGACATAGAAAATGTCCCAATATATTGCCAAAAATAAATGACTGGGAGTAAAGGGTAAAGTCACTAGTATAATTAATACAATCTAGAATAATAAATACTCTTTAGGTAATGAAATAAGACCGAGAAAGAAAGTTAACAGAATAAACTTATTTTAAAATAGTGACTCCTTTCCCCCCGCTAATTCTTCCTCATGAGTCAGATATATCAAGTACATTTGATTTTATGTTACAATTTAAAAGCATATTTTTCACAGATTTAAAAACTCATCTCATCCATTCTAAACTGAGAAAACATCATTTTCACAGTTGTTGTGAAATGCTAGCCATGCCAAGACAGATTTCTTCCTTCTCAATGCATTTGCAATCTCATAAAGAGCTTCTGGTGACTCAGAAAATCCCATGCATCAATTTTCCAAATTGGATTTTATGTGATTAAAAATAAATTTAAATCAAACAGAGACTTTGGTGTGCTTCTGAGAATTCCCATGTCAGAAGTTGGCATGTATCAACCATGTGTAGGTGTATGTGTGCTCACTAATACTGTATGAGCATTTAGGACCTTATTTGAAAAGTTCTTTCCTGGAAGAAGAGTAAAGGGTACTGTTTTGGAACATAGACTTCCAGATCCAGCTCTGCTTCAGAGCAAAAGAAGGGGGTGGGGGG